>VDFB02308136.1:0-167390 GCA_007258455.2 Sequoia sempervirens | reverse complement strand
TCTGTGAATTTCCTCAACTACATTCTCAGGAGGAGAAGTAGTTCTTTCTTGATCATGCCCGGGTTCCTGTTGATCACCCTCTTGTCTCTCCGAATCTGGTTCGCCCTCAAAGTCACTTTCAGATCCTTCTTCAGAATCTTCATCAGACTCTTGTCCACTTTTAGAAACCTCTTCGGCATCGGAGTCTGCTTCTGCTGAATCTTCATCTTCAGCGGATTGGTCGCTTGAAGTATTTTCTTCATCGGAATCTACCTCCTCTAGAATGGGCTTTTTACCCTTAGAGCGAGATGGATGAGATTCCGTCTTCTCTGTCTCTTGGACAGCTTGGGTATCTTTCTTACCAACAGTGAACTTGATCCTTGGACCTCTTCGCGAAGAAGTAGGAACGCCGCTGATTTGTTTTTGTCGCGGAGTTCTTGCTGTTGGCGTGCTTCTGCTTCAGACTCTTCTCCTTCTGAGTCTGTCCTGAAACTTTTCATTGCATGGCCATGTTTATGTAACCATTCTTCTGTGTTGGCTAGGATTGGTCTCAGCCTTTCTCTCATGCTAGTAACCTCTTTCCTAGACCATTGTATTGCAGGCAACGGCCTTTTAGCAATGCCTTGCTCATCATAGACAGCGTTCATGATATCACCTGGATCCTCAAAATCCTCTGGTAGGTCAGCGATACCAAGATCTCTGATTTGTTGAACTGTCAATCTGCAATAGTCCATTTTGCAAATGGCTTCTTCATCTCTGCAATCTGCCCAGATGTCTTCAAAACGGTACCTGTGTTGGTGACCTTTTTGCAACTTTTTTCTGACATCTCGGTAGTCGAAATCAAACCTATACCTGTAGGTTTTGATGGTCATGATCTGCATTTCAGCATAGACAGACTTAGCCTTTTGTGCAGTTTTGATAGTATATCGGCCGATGGTCAGTGGGAACTTGAACCCACGCTTGTGGTTGCTTCTTCGTTCTTTCTGCACTGACATCAGCTGTCTGCATGTTTCCATGAGAATCCACTTATCCGAAGGATAACGTGGTAGCATGTAGGGACAACCGGTGTAGCAGCCTACTCTCAAGTAAGTAAACGTTGGGAATTGGAGAAAATACATCCAACTTTACTTACCACCTTATAAGCCTCATCAGATACTCTTCTTCTTTCCAAGGCTGGATCAAAGTTGAAGAGTAAGGCGCAAAGAAAGCATCAGTGAACGTCTGAAATGATGAAAGCTCTCCTTTAGCTCCAATTGATAGAAATATCTGTACACAGGCACCATCATTCGATTCCCTTTGTAGATAGACCTGGGAATTGTCTCATCACACCGCTACACCAGGTAAGAAGTCATGTAGAACTTCAATGTAGAAGGAGCATTGATCAACTGCTGTATTTCATCACTGATTTGTTTGCCCTAGTCAATATGCACCTTCTGCCTTCTTATGATCCTGATGTATTCATACATCCAGTCGTGGAAGGTGGATGATTCCGGCAAGCCCTTCACCCTGCTTAGAAACGTGATCATGTCCTTGACGTCATCTTTGAAGTCACTTCTCAGGAGTCCTTTCGGCCATCTAGAAACAGATGATCTAGGCTTCTTGAGCCATTGAGTGTTTATCAACTGTTTAGCTTTATTGGGATCAGCATCGAAGATTTCCTGTGCTTTTGATATAGAGATGTCAATGTATTTCTCCATATGAGGGACCTTGAAGACAATATCAAAGAAGTCGGGGTCGAGTCTCAGAATCTCGTGCCCGGAAGAGTCGATCACGCTTCTGCTTTCTCGGATGTAATGAGATGCAACTTGAAGAACAAACTCAGTATTGTGCGCAGCCGTAGGGAACATCGCCACCAAGTGGAGATTGCTGTGTACGATTGCTCTCATTGAATCAGGAAGAGGCTTTGTCTCAGTTAGCTTCGCGAAGTCAACCAAGTCTTGATGACCAACTTCTGTATCTTTTATCTCTTCGACTTTGGAAAGCACCATAGTTGGCGGATAGACGCCTTGATATTTGTACTTCATCTTGCTTTTTGCTTTCGAAGAAGGAGGCTGAGTAGCAGTCATCAAAAGGAACTGGAACACTGAGCACTCTTGATTTGACGATCTCTGAAAGTAGACTGCAATCCGTTTGGCCAGAACAAACATCAATTGTTAGGAAACATGGGAAAGCGCGAAATGAGCACAAGGATAGGAAATCATGAAGCGGATGGCGAGGCACGCAAAACGATGCGCAAAAGCGGAAAAACGAGGCTCTGGAGTGCATTGGTCAAAAATGAAGTTCGTTTGGGAAGAATTGAGGAAAGCCTAAAAAAAGTGTAAGGGCGCTAAAATTCAGCGCCCTTACATTTTTGGAAAATTGTTTTTGGTGTAAGGGCGCTAAATTTTAGCGCCCTTACACTTTCCAGTGTTAGGCAATTTTTAACATTTGTCAAAATGTCACAGCGCTGAAATTTAGCGCTTTTGCAATTTCATGATAATTTTCAAATGCAAATGTAGGAATGAAAGGCGAGGGCGCTCATGTTTGGCGAAGGCAATTTGTTTGGATCATGAAAACTTTTGAAAGCAATTTGATTTGTCTTTGGATGCAACTCATTATTATTATCCACGCATTGAATTGCTAAAGCAACCATCAAACAGAAACCCTTTTGGAATCTCAAAGTTCGCATCAAAACGAATGGAGAAAGCAAAGTGAACAACCCAAACGTTGGAAAGATACAAGTTTGAGAGAACATTGCGCATTGGGGAGAATGAGGAAAGAAATGCGAGGAAAGAGAAAGAAATGTGCGTTGGAAAGGAAAACGCGAGTGAGAAGAAGGAAACGTATAGAAATGAAAAACGCGAAAGGAGGAAAACGAAACGCGTAGGGAGAAAAGAGAAGAATGCGTAGGGTTTCAGATAAATACAAAGCTAAAAACGCGAATAAAGAACATTAGATCATATGCAAAACGCAGGAAGAAGACAATGCAAAAGACGTGTATGTTAATATTGAGCATATACAAAATGAAAGAAGAAAAACGGCAAAGCAAGACGACTTACCAGAACCAAAACGCGAAGCTTGCTGAAGAAAGAATGGCGAAACTTCAAAAACGTGATTTGCAGTTGAGAGGTAAACTCGCACAGCAAGAGAGAAAAGAAGATAAAATGAAATGTAAACAATAAAAAGGCGAATTCATTCACTTAAGTGAAAATGAAAATTAAAAACCTAACTCAAGTCGAGCAATAAATTTAGGCACGAAAAGTGGCACGATTGACGAAAAACGCGAAAACATGAAGAAACGTGCCAGAAGCATAAAAAAGTTTAAGTGTTGAAGAAAAATGTAATGGCGCTAAAATTTAGCGCTATTACATTTTTTGGAATTTCACTGCATGCAGGGGCGCTAAATTTTAGCGCCCTTGCATTTCCAGACTTAGTCAATTTTGCTTCAAGGAAGGAGCGCACTTTTTCAGTGCCACTGCATTTTTCGCAATTTGTAAAGTATGAACAGTGAAACGTCACGAAAGATCTCGTTTCGAAGGTATTTGCGAGGCGAACAAGGGGGAACGCTCGAATTGACTATTCGAGACTTGGGAACGCATTTCGAGGTGGCTTGAAAATCACCTCGTTATGCGTACTTGAACTTCACGAATCCTAAGAAACGGACAAGTTTCGTAGGGGGGTTATCCGTGGAACGAGCGCTGCTAGATTCCGTGATAACAACCTTGAGGTATCTCTTTTGACTTGAGGAACAAAATTCTCCTTGTATCTCATGGTGTTTTACTCAATAAATGGTTTAAGCTTATTGTTCTGCAGTGTTCCACGGGGACACGTCCCCCCCAAAAATCCTCGCGTTTCCTAGAGGGGGACGTCTCGGAGACTTGGGGACTTGGGGGGGACGTCCCCCCATCAGCCCACCACCAGCGCCACCATCCCACCACCAATGTCGCTGTCTCCAAGATGCTGCTAGGACTTTGAGGATGCTGGGGTGTCCTCAAGACATCTAGGGGACTCCTAGTTGCCACCAAGATGTATAATTCTTGCACTTATACATCTTTTTATAACTATTTTTTCAAGTGCTATATGTATTTCAGCACCCTACCGCCCTCTCGCCGCCGTCCCCCCGCCGTCCCCCTGCCGCCCCCAAACTTAGACCCCCTGTCCCCGCGTCCCCGAAACACGTCCCCTACTGTCCCCCCGTCCCCATCCCCGAAACCCCGTGGAACACTGTTGTTCTGCTTCAGTGTTGGCTTTGTTTATTTTTGATTTTATAGTTCCAATGTCATGGAAATTCTTTTGACTCAATCAAGGTTTTCTCAGCAATAACACAACCTTATAAACTTTGTTTGCTTTCTTTCGAATATGTGCAGCACTGTAATATCTCGTTCTCTGTTTAAGCAGGTTTCTCTGACCCAAGCACGAATAGAAATGAGTGAGCTTGATGAAGATGCAGATGGTTTCTTGCAGCCACATGTATGCCCTGGTAGCATTGTGCTTTTTATTAGTGGAATAATAGTATAAGTATAAATTGTTTGTGTTGTTTGATTCTTAATTTTTTGTTTTTTGTTTTAAGCAAGTACAGTCTGTTAATGAATATCTTCCTATGCATTGAATTTATGCTAGTTAGATTATGCCTATTTAAGGTTACTGTTTATGAAAACCAAGAGTTGTCCATGTACAGGAAATGGAAGCTTACATAAGAGGCCTTATTCCAAATCTGGCACAGCTCCGTGACATGCCTACTGCATTTCTCCATATGTATTGCCGTATTGCAGCCCATAAATTCTTTTTCTTTTGTGATCCTCACCGACGAGGTTAGAAGAAATTTCCCTATACTGGAATAGTAGGGTATATTGAGAATCAAATATACTTTTATATAGTCTACTCTTTGTATTGCAAAGGCTTTGATTTCAGAATGCCATCTGTATAGATTTTGTTAAAGTTGATTTGTAATACTCATCTAAGCCTTATAGTATTAGAAAGCATCAAGGTAATGTCATTTAAGCTCTTGTAACAACATAAGATGCTAAATTGTCATTTCCAGTGGGAGGTCCTTGTTTAGTTGTGATCATCACCCCTGATTTTTTTTGTGATTTCGTTTCCAATTGATTTCCAAGTAGTAATTCAAGCAAAGACATAGATTATGCAGATAGGAATGAATGTAAACATAGAAAGATTACAACATTTAAAAACTCAGTCATTGCATTTCAAGATAAATTGATTCCTTTCACTATCAGAACTACAGTTACAAATATGAAGTCTAAATTCCATAATATCGTTCAAGAGTACATCCAATGGGAGCCAACAAACTATGGAGTACCTCAAGAATTTGGCGCTGGAGGAAGATTACAGTCTCTCTGTTATGGTTTTTTCTGAGTATTTTCAGTCATCAAAGGGGCAGTTTTACCCAGTTAACTCTCCTCCAAAATGATACCCAGCTGTAGTATTAAGCCATAGAGGTTCCTTCAATTGCTGTCATGCAACTAGAATCTGCTCAGACTTGATAATTGTGCTCCTAACCATCAGTTTCAGTCACTACCAGTGGTCTATCTTAGTCTTAGACATAAGGTTTAATCATGGTCAAAATCTCAAGGAAAAATCTCAGGTATTCATCCTGTCCGTGTTACATCTAGCTTTCCATTGCATATCTCATTCAGGTCAGAGAACGAGTCAGCAGCCTGTAGCTGGAGTTTAAGTGGATTTTTAGCCATTTTGTAAAATGGCCAAGTCTGGGAACAAAAGCGCCCCTAGAGGCCAGGGGTGCCCTTGATTTTAACCCATCAGATGATGAAATTTGGAAAAGTGTTCTCTAAGAGCTCTTATGTAGAACGGATCCAGCTTCACGATGAGCGAGATGTAAGGAGGTCAGAATCACCTTCAAAGTGATGGAAAATGATGAAAATTTTACTAAGTCGAGGAAAAAGTGCAACTTTTGACCAGAGGCACCTTGATTTTTGAAGCCTCAGATCTCAGAATTATGGATTGCAATCGCAAGGAGTGTTTTGTCAGTTTTGATCCTGCTCTTCAACAAAATTGTTAGCCAGTCAATAAGGCGTGTTAGCCAATCAGTATCAGTGATCGAACATGGCCTCCAACGAGGTTTGCAAATCCAAATTTTCATAAAATTGGCTAAGTCTGGAAAGTGACGCCTAAAGTTAAAGGTTTGACATTTTGACTCAAGTGTTTTAGCACCCATGAAAGGTGGAGATTGTGAACTGAGATTAAATATTATTTAATTCTCGAGTTAATTATTTTCAAGTGAACTTATTTTTGCTTGCAAAAGGGGCGATTCATGTTTGCATGGATTGTTAATTGTTTTTGGTCCAATCAAAAGCTAGCGCCCTTTTTAGGGAAAATTTCTCAAGCAGTTAACTGAGTTAAGTTGGTCCAATCAGAGTTTGCTATATTTTTGGGGTCCAATCAAAAGTGGTGCCTAGGTTTAAAGCAATGGGACGATTTTAGACTTAAATTTATTTATTTAAGTCATTATTGGCGCCATTATTCTCATCATAGGTGCAAGCAAACTCGATTTTCTTGAGCAATTGAAGATTCAAAGGTGTTTTGAGTAATATTTTTCAGTGTTCTTCGCGGTGCTAGGTCCAGATTGTTCAGAAGATTAATTTTCCAGACTTCAATTTTTCAGTGCATGCAAACTTCATCGAATCTAGTTCAAGTATAGGCGACTTTTTGAGGCAGAATAAACAAACTTCTATCTTCTGTCTAAAATTCTTCTATTTTTGTCTTAGGTTTTCTCATGCATGTCAAAGAAAACGACAAAATTTTCAGAATCTGATCATCTGGGTTCAAATATTTCAGCGACAGCAGCAAAACCCATGTCTTCGATTTTTTTGAGAAAATTGCCTCGTTGCTTTTATTCTAAAAGCACTGTGCTTTTTTATGAAGATTCCTTTGCATGTGAGTCAAAAACACATATTTTCCAACATCAAATCATCTGGGTTGCCATAGAATTCCATTGCCTACAAAACCCATTTTCCAGGTTTTCTTGGAAAAAATTGCCATGGGAAGCTCTAGAACCCTTGCTTTTTCTCGACTGAAAAGCCTTTGCATGCCTTGTTAAAACTCACTTTTTCGAATTTATGATGATCTAGGTTTGCTTAGAATTCAATTCTCTACAAAACCCACGTTTCAGAAAATTTCCAAATTTTTTTCCCCCAACTGGTTATTTTTAGCCTCATTCAGAGCTCTTTTCACCTTATTTTTGAAAGTTGTCCGAACATAGCCGACTTTATAGTTAAAAATCCAGATTTTCAAAATGCAGTTCAACCCTATAGATTATAAGACCAAATTGCTCTTGATGCATGATTTTTTGAAAACCTCAGACACAAACTTGAGGCGTGTCTATCCAGTGGTCAATCTGAGCACGTTGGAAGGCGTTAGCAACATTACATTGAAGAATCTTGAGCGTTCTGGGTTGTTGGCAGTAGCGTCTATTCCTATCACAACTTTCGATCTCTAGTTTGTTCTTGCTTGCATCAAGCACTACGACTCGTCTACATGACAAATCAGATCAGCTGATGGGATAGTCATCTGCAGCCTTAAGCCGAGGGACGTGGAAAAGTGCTTTGCTATTCCTCCTCGTTCAGAAAATTTCACTGTAGTCATTGAGGCTTGTGATAAGATATGGTATGAAGACCAAGAGAGATCACAGAGGAAAGTTGCTCAGAGATGGTTGAAAATATAGGAGACTAACATGCCTAAAAAGGTTGGTCGCAGCAAATTCAAGGATGAAGTTGCAATTTTGATAGCTCTACTCAATCGGGTTACAGGTCAGAAGGAGGCTAATATTTTCCGGCCGTGGATGTTCTATGTCATTTCTAGGATCCTCGACAGTACAAAACACTTTGACTGGGCCATGTTGATCAGTGAGTGCCTTCACCAGTAGATCACCGGATTCCTCAAAATCCACGAGTTTCACATGGTGTCTTACTTGGTCTACTTGATTGCATCTCAAGCAATTTAGACTTTTGAAGACCAACGGGACTCTTAGTGTTCAACACATTCACGAATATTACTCTCAATTGGAGTTCTCAAAAGCTGAACAGGATTTCAAGGCAGTGAATGATCACTTTCTCATGAAGACAGTCAGAGATCTCGACAACAAACGCATACTGTAAACGATCAAACTAGCAACTCCATTTAACTAAGATGAACAAATACCATAATAATAACATTCAGGAAAGGTGGCGCAGCCATTGATTATCATAGTAAAAGCTCGTGAATAGGTACAAAACAACAATATTTTAGGCAAGGTGGCACAACATATATTACTATCACGTGCAAAAGTTAATTACAAATGAGCAAAGAGCTCTTATTTATAGACATCAAAGGTGTAGGGAACCCTAAAATCACCTTGAGTCAACTACAGTCTTGCAAGCATGCAATATTTTATTGCTAAATCATAAATAAAGGAAACTATATAGTTAACTAGAAAACTACCATTAGTTAACCGAAACAGGACTCAACTGAACTGGACATGTGCAACATGCAAGTCCTTATTGAAATAAAATAACTGATAACTAGCATCAGTTAACTACTTCTAACTGAAATTCTAAACTCCTGCGAAGATATCTTCAAGAATGAGATGTGTGTGCATGAAATCAACAATTAGAACTCAAGATTGAATGTCGAGTTAACTGCTGGATGCCCTGATGAAGTCCATGCGCATCACTCCTCAACTGATATAACTCTGCGAGAAGATGCCGACTTGTAACAATGAAGTTTTCAACCAGGTTGTCTAGAAGTTTTCCACGATTGACTAACTGATCCAACTTTTGTTGTTCTGCAGGTGTGCTTTGTGGAAGAATAGGTGCTTTGCTCAGATTCCCATGAACGAGATCAGAAATATACTGTCGGAGTTGCCTGATTTCAGCCTTAAGAAGCACTTTATCTTCTCTGTCCTTCATGACACGCTCTTCAAGATTACTTGTGACAATCTTGAGGAGGCTCACGTTCGTTTCTCTAGTGCTCTTGCCAAGATTTGCTTTGACGAAGGTGAAATCACCAACCTCAACTTCATCCAAGCTCTTACCCTCTGGTGGCGTAGCAACTTCTATGATGATCTCTGCTTCCAGAGTCTTCTCAATATGCACTTGCTTCTTGATTTTCTTGTTCGACCTCCCCTGATAAGGGTCGCCAAACTCAGACAAATCAAGCTGATATGAAGGCTCTCGCCTCTGTCTTCCCAAGGATTTCTCGAGCCAACACGAATGAGCAATATTATTAGCTCGAGGAGAGACTGCTGCTACTATATCAAGCTGTGGTGGATTAACTGTCTCTGATGCTCCTCGAACTGGTGGTTCCGACTCTGAGTCTATATCAATAGGAGCCGACTGTGGTGAAAATGGCGAACCAGGAGGTGAAAGATGTGGTTCAGCCTGTATAATTGTCTCTACTGGAACCTCAGGCGCCCTTTCTACCAGTTTTTGTTTCTGCTTGCCAATACTTCTCCCCTTTGTGTTTCCATTGACTCTAACACCTTCAGGCGGCTTCAAGATAACCTTAACTCGAGGCCTCAACCTTGAGGTAGAAGGTAGTGAAGAAAACCCTACTGGCGGCTCTGTGACTGAAACTGTCTTGTGCCTTCTCTTACTCTCCAAGAATTGCATGCTGGTTTTGATAACTAACTTTGACACGTCCTCAATGGAAGTACTCTCCTTGGGGTACCAATCTGGTTGGCGGAGTGGCTGGTGAGCAACTTGATCTTTGATGTATGAACTAAGCAGAACCTCTCTATCATCATCTGACAAACCCTCAACATCCTCTGATAGGAAATCAGTGATTTGAGCAATAGTAAGTCTGTAGTAGTGACGTTGACGGACTTCAAATTCATCCTCGCAATTAGCCCAAAAATCCTCAAGTGCTGGCTTGTGTGTAGTACTTCGCTCCAACCAGGTTGCATAATGACCCAAAGGATCATAGGAACGCCTCTCGATATGATACTTGAGGTTGAGTTTCTCAAGCTTGGTCATCATAAACTTGCAATCAGCGGTAGTCCTGCATGTAAAAATACCCCATCCCAAAGGAAAGGTGACTACTTTCTTATGGCGACTGCGAAGAAAAGAGTGAACATGTTGAGCTTGTCTGAGAAACTCCATGAAAAGGACCTTATTTGACGGGTACCTCGGTAGCATCAGAGGTTCTCCGGTGTAACCATACACTCGGATATATGTGAAAGTGGGGAATTGAATGAACCAATCCGCCCAACTCTCGATTGCTGATTTTGCCTTCGGTGAAATCTTGATGTGCATTTCGTTGTCGAGATCTCTGACTGTCTTCATGAGAAAATGATCATTCACTGCCTTGAAATCCTGTTCATCTTTTGAGAACTCCAATTAAAAGTAAAATCCGTGAACATGCTGAACACCAAGAGTCCCGTTGGTCTTCAAAAGTCTAAAATTGCCTTGAGATGCAATTAAGTAGACCAAGTAAGACACCATGTGAAACTCATGGATTTTGAGGAATCTAGTGATCTGCTGGTAAAGGCACTTGCTGATCAACATGGCCCAGTCAAAGTGTTTTGTACTGTCGAGGATCCTAGAAATGACATAGAACATCCACGGTCCGAAAATATTAGCCTCCTCCTGACCTGTAACCCGATTGAGTAGAGTTATCAAAATTGCAAATTCATCCTTGAATTCGCAACGACCAACCTTTTTAGGCATGTTAGTCTTCTGTATTTTCAACCATCTCTGAGCAACTTTCCTCTGTGATCTCTCTTGGTCTTCATACCATATCTTATCACAAGCCTCAATGACTACAGTGAAATTGTTTGAACGAGGAGTAATAGCAAAGCACTTTTCCACGTCCCTCGGCTTAAGGCTGCAGATGACTCTCCCATCAACTGATCTGATTTGTTGTGTAGATGAGTCGTAGTGCTTGATGCAAGCAAGAACAAACTCGAGATCAGAAGTTGTGATAGGAATAGACGCTGTTGCCAGCAACCCGGAACACTGAAGATTCTTCAATGTATTGCTGCTAACGCCTTCCAACGTGCTTAGATTGACCACTGGATAGACACGACCCAAGTCTATGTCCGAGGTTTTCAAAAAGTTGTGCATCAAGAGCGATTTGGTTTTATAATCTACAGGGTTGAATTGCATTTTGAAAATATGGATTTTTGACTGTAAAGTCGAGTATGTTCGAACAACTTTCAGAAAAAAGCTCTGGATGAGGCTAAAAATAGCCAGTTGCGGGAAAAAATTTCGAAAATTTTATGAAACGTGGGTTTTGTAGAGAATGAATTCTAAGGCAACCCAGATGATTCAATTTTGGAAAATATGTGTTTTTGACCCACATGCAAAGGAATCTTCGGAAAAAAGCACAATGCTTGGGGCAATTTTCTCAAAAAAATCCAAGACATGTGTTTTACTATTGTCGCTGAAATATGTGAACCCAGATGATCAGATTTTGAAAATTCTACCGTTTTCTTTGACATGCGAGAGAAAACCTAAGACAAGAATAGAAAAAATTTAGATAGAAGATAGAAGTTTGTTTATTCTGCCTCAAAAAGTTGCCTATACTTGAATTGGATTCGATGAAGTCTGCATGCACTAAAAAATTGAAGTCTGGAAAATTAATCTTTTGAACAATCTGGACCTAGCATCGCAAAGAACACTGAAAAATATTACTCAAAGCACCTTTGAATCTTCAATTGCTGAAGAAAATCGAGTTTGCTTGCACATTTGATGAGAATAATGGCGCCAATAATGACTTAAATAAATAAATTTAAGTCTAAAATCGTCCCATTTGCTTTAAAACTAGGCGCCACCTTTGATTGGACCCCAAAAATATTGCAAACTCTGATTGGACCAACTTAACTCAGTTAATTGCTTGAGAAATTTGCCCTAAAAAAGGCGTTAGCTTTTGATTGGACCAAAAATAGTTAACAATCCATGCAAACATGAATCGCCCCTTTTGCAAGCAAAAATAAGTTCAGTAGAAAATAATTAACTTGAGAATTAAATAATATTTAACTCAGTTCACAATCTCCACCTTTCATGGGCGCCTAAACACTTGAGTCAAAAAGTCAAACCTTTAACTCTAGGTGTCACTTTCCAGACTGAGCCAATTTTATGAAAATTTGGATTTGCAAACCTCGTCAGAGCCCATTTTCGATCACTAATACTGATTGACTAACACGCCCTATTGACTGGCTGATAGTTTTGTTGAAGAGCAAGATCAAAACTGACAAAACACTCCTTGAGATTGCAATCCATAACTCTGAGATTTGAGGCTTCAAAAATCAAGGCGCCTTTGGTCAAAAGTTGCGCTTTTGCCTCCAGACTTGGTAAAATTTTCATCATTTTTCATCACTTTGGAGGTGATTCTGACCTCCTTACATCTTGCGTTCAACAAAACTTCAGAACTGAAAGGTAGGCTCATCGCGAAGCTAGCTCCGTTCTACACAAGAGCTCTTAGAGAACACTTTTCCAAATTTCATCATCTGATTGGTTAAAATCAAGGGCGCCCTTGGCCTCCCTGGCCTCTAGGGGCGCTTTTGTTCCCAGACTTAGCCATTTTACAAACTGGATAAAATTCACTTAAACTCTAGCTGCAGGTTGTTGACTCATTCTTTGTCGTGACTGAGATATGCAACGGAAAGTTGGATGTAACAGATAGGATGAATACCTGATATCACCAGAAAAACTGTATTTAAGGCTCCAAATCCTTGGGCGCCCTTGGTCTCCAGGGGTGCTTTTTCTTTTTCCTTGAGATTTTGACCATGATTAAACCTTATGTTTGGCTCCTGATTCTGGCAATTCAGCAACTCGGATTAACCTGCTGATGGATGCGTTGCAAAGCCTGATCAAGTTTGAGACAATCATTCTAGGTATCATTTAGTCGAAAGCCTCCATCTAGTCCCTCAAAAAGATGGGCGCCCCGGGCTAAGAGGCGCGCTTTTCACTCCAATGTTAGTCAATTTTCAATCTCCCTCATTTCTCATTCAATCCCCCGTATCAGGTGCTAGACAAATCTTTTAGGCTGGCTGGTAGGCCCAACGTGAAGCTGACGGTATTCTTGAGAAGTCTTCTTGGAAGTGATAAACCTCAAAACTGAAATCTGGGCCTCTGAAATCTAGGGCGTCCCTGGCTACCAGGGGCTTTGGTGCTCGAGAATTAGAAATCTTTTGATAATTTTCATTCCGGCAAAAAATCTCCTCCGAGACGAAGCACCATTTTGCACTTATCTCTCCATAGATTCTTTATTTGAGCGTTTTAGGCTTAGATTTCAACACCTAGTCTCTGGCCATCTACCACTGACGACCTCAGAGCTCCTAACTTTCCATTTGAAAAAAGTGAAAACTACCCACCAGACTTAAACTGAGTTTTAACTGAAACTAACTTCACCGTTGAGATCGTGAAGTAAAATAATCCAATCAAAAAAATTTTCAATCAATTCTGACAAGTTTCAATTTTTAGGGTTTTGTGACCTAAAAACAGGGTGTTTGAAATCATAAGTTTCAAAATTTTCAAATTTCACCAGTATCCTCCTGACATCAAACTGACACAAAGTCCATACTTGATTTGCCCAAAAACTATGTTTTTGAGATATTCCAAGCCAAATTTTTTCGTTTTTTCAATTACAAGTTTACAAACAAACGCACCCGTTAAGGTTAGATCTAAACCAAAACGATGCTAAAGCAACTCTAACTAGAATGTACACCAGGATCCCGATGTGGACAAGGTGTGAGCATTGGTTAGAGGATCTAAATGCAGAAACAGAACTGGAAGGAACTCTAACCAAGAATGGCGCCGATGATGGCGAGCATATGGTCAGAGGATCTTCTACACTACAAGTACTGAAAAAAAACTCAACACCAAGTATGTGCTACCCAATCTAGTATGGAGTTGAGGCGACCATATGGCGGAGTGCTAAGAATTACAATGCTTTGAAGGGAAATAAGCTAGAATGCTGAAAGTAACTCGACACCCAGAATGTGCTTTCTAAGCCGGAGTGGGAAAGGAGCTACCATAGGGCGGAGATGTAAGATATTACAAGCAATTACAGAATGTAAGAATGAGTATTACAAATCATGATAAAGCAATATTAAAGAACTGTTGTCAGTACTACTACCAGCTTACAATAGATATTATTGCCTGCAAGATCAAGTATTAGGTGCTCTTCAAAAATTGTTGCAACAACAAGGAATCTTCCGCATAGCCTTTAAGGAACTCTCAACACCAATCCAATAAGGAAGATGCAGATTTCTCAAAACTGTTATGACCTGCACTTTAAAAAATATAACCAGCAACACAGAGATTCAATGAATAGCTCATAACTCGCTCCTTTCTTACTCAAATGGCATGATTTCGGATGCAAAACACTCCTAGTATGAAGGCGCCCAAGATGAAAGCAAGAAACAGACTTAAATTGCTGACATTTATTTTTGCACGAATCCCAAGAAGGTACAGAAATATACGGCCCAGCAAGAGGGGCGATTTTACTTTAAAAATTCCCTGCTTCTCTAAAAAATCTGAAACCTAAGGAAAAGGTTTCGCCCTTCCCAGACAAAGAGATATAAACAGTACCCAGAAGGATCTTTTTGGTATTTTTTTACTTATGAATAAAAAGGACAATCTGCTGTAATGAAAATGCAATTTCCAGAATTTCTCTAATATGCATAAATCTAAAACTAGAAAGCCACAAGCTGACTAGAATGCACAAATCCCAATACAAACTCTCAAAACTACACTATCTCACCACTAGTCGCTATCTTTCAAGCGAAAAGCAATGCCAAGCTAGGAGGCGTACATTCCTCGAAGCAATCCCAAAGCCAATCCGGCAGCATAACATTCCTGTAGACAAAAGATACCGAAAAGAGAACCAAAGGCTTCCTTTTATAATTTGCCATTGACCTTCTCGAAACCCTAATCTTCTTTTCTGAGTCAAACCCTAATCCTCCAAAAGATGGCGTCCTTTTCTTCAAAGCTCAATTTTGACTTTTTAAATAAATTCATCACTTTAATAATGGCGTCCAATATTAAGGCTTTAATTCAACCTTAATAATTATAAAATTATTTCAATGATGGCGCCACCCCTTAAAGACCACCTTTTAAAACATCATTAAGTTAAGAGACTAGGCCCAGGGGGTAATATAATATTAAAATATAATGTTATTTAAATGAAATGAACTTATCTCTCCGAAACTGCATCCCGAGGCCAGAATCTAAATAAACCAATTGAGTTGACTGAAGAGGAAAGTCAACTGTGCCGAGACCAAAAAGACCACTGCCAGAAATAGAATTTACTAAAAATAGTAAATTCCTAAAATTACTCAGAATGCCAAGAACAACATATCACTGCGAAGCTCTCTGAAAACCCAGAAAGAATCCACCATTGAAACAACCAACCTCAAGCAAGAGCATCCTTCGAAACATGAAACCCTAATTTCACCTTCTGAATCGCCTACGGGTCTCCAGAATAGGCTAATGGTCACTGGAAAGATCATGCTCGAGAAGGGGACATTACAGTCCGCCCTCCCCAAGATTGCTTGTCCTCAAGCAATCGCAACCCTGGATGCTGCAGAATCTCATCATTCTCCCAAGTTGCATCCTCTATAGGCAAGTTTTTCCACTTCACCAAGTATTCTCTGATTGTTCTTCTCCTCAAAGAACGCTCTCGAGAATCAAGAATCTCCTCTGGAATTAAAACCAACTGTCCTTCTTCATCCAAAGGAGGCAACTGTGATGAAACAATAACATTATGTCCAAGCGCCTTCTTGAGGCGAGACACGTGGAAGACATTGTGCACTTTGCTACTTGAAGGTAGCTCCAACTCATACGCTATGCTCCCACCCTTTTGATAACCTTGAACGGCTCATAGAAGCGAGGTTTGAGCTTTTTCAGCTCCACTCTTCTTGAGAGTCGACTGTCTGTAAGGCTGTAGTCTGAGATAAACCATATCCCCAACCTCGAAAGAGCGCTCAACACGCCTCTGATCAGCATACATCTTCTGCTAATTCTGTGCAATCTGAAGATTGTTCTTCAATGATTTCATGATGTCTTGGCTCTGCTGCAATAAGTCCTTGGCTTGAGGAGCTTTGCTATCACCAAACACCAAATCAGCAAAGCTAGGTGCTTCATAACCATAAAGAGCCAAGAAAGGTGACATCTTTATTGACATACGAAAGGAAGAATTATAACAGTACTCGCCTATGTGAAGCCACTTAACCCACGCCCTTTGCTATTCCGAAACATAGTTCCTCAAGTAGCCTTCCAACCACTTGTTCACTATTTCAGTTTGTCCATCTGTTTGGGGGTGATAACTAGTGCTTGGAGTAAGCACAGTACCACTCATTCTGAAGACCTCTTGCCAAAAAGTGCTTAGGAACTTACTGTCCCTATCACTCACAATGTTTTTTGGCAGCCCATGTAACCTAAACACCTCATGAAAAAACAGATCTGCAACTTGAGCTGCTGAAAAAGAGCTGGTAATGGCGAAGAAGTGAGCAAATTTTGTTATTCTATCCACTACCACATAGATACAATCCTTCCCTTGGACCTTGGGCAACCCTGTGATGAAGTCCATCGATATGCTTTCCCATTTTTGATTGGGAATAGGAAGAGGTTGCAACAAACCAGCTGGTAGAGTATGCTCATTCTTGTTCATTTGACAAACGGGACACTCCTGAATGTAGCGTTGAACTTCTCCTTTCAACCCTTTCCAAGAAAATCTTTCCCGGATTTTCCTGTATGTCTTAAAGAATCCTTGGTGAACAGCAAGCAGAATGTCATGAAATGTCAACAAAATCTTCTTCCTGAGCTTAGAATCAGCCACCAGAAAGATTCTACCCTTATAGTGTATCAACCCCTCAATCACCTTGTACCTTTCGTCATGAAAAATACCCTCAATGATGCTGGTTGCAAACTGATTTTTGGCATAATCAGCAAGCAACATGTCCTTCCAATCAGTGGTAAGCTCACACAATGAGCTCAAATGGGGTCTCCTAGACAGAGCATCAGCCACAATGTTATTTTTTCCTTTGACATACTCAATGTAAAAGTCGTAAGCTTGAAGCTTACTCACCCACTTTTGTTGCCTCTCGTTCAAATCCTTCTGATGCATGAAGTGTTTAAGACTATTGTGATTAGTCTTAACCACGAACTTGTTTCCCACCAAATACTGTCTGAACTTAGCTAATGCATGCATAATGGCAAGCATTTCCTTGTCATAAATGGAGTAGGTTCTTTCAACACCTCTTAGCTTCCTACTCTCGAACACTATTGGATGTTTGTTTTGCATCAAAACAGCCCCAACTCCTTCACCGGATGCATCACACTGTAGCTCGAAAGGCTTGGAGAAATCCGGAATAGCCAAAACCGGACAAGAGCTCATGATCCTCTTAAACTTATCAAAAGTAGTTTGAGCCTTTTCTGACCAACAAAAGGCTCCCTTTTTCGTGAGATCAGTAAGAGGAGCAGCATTCTGTGAGTAGCCTTTCACAAATCTACGATAAAATCCACACAGACCCAAAAACCCTTTCAACTGAGTCAAGCTCTCAGGAGGTGGCCAATCAACAATTGCCTTGATCTTTTCAGGATCAACTTTTACTCCCTCAGCACTGATTATGTGGCCAAGGTAAAGTAACTCCTTCATTCCAAATTCACATTTGGACTCTTTGGCAAACAGGCTCTCAGATTCTAAGATGCTAAGCACTTCCTCCAAGTGCTTGAGATGTTCTTCCCAAGTCTTGCTGTAAATCAAAACGTCATCGAAGAATATCAACACAAACCTCCTCAACTGCTTCTGAAAAACCCTGTTCATACAAGACTGGAAGGTAGCAGGAGCATTAGTCAACCCAAATGGCATGACTAGAAACTCGAAGTGGCCATAGTGACATCTGAAAGCTGTCTTCTCAACATCAGATCCTCTCATCCGAATATGGTGGTAGCCCGATCTCAAATCGATCTTTGAGAAGAACTTGGCCCCATGTAGCTCGTCAATGAGCTCATCTATCCTTGGAATGGGGTATCGGTTTTTGATGGTGCTTTGATTCAAAGCACGATAGTCCACACACATGCGCATGGTACCATCCTTCTTCTTCACAAGAACCACTGCTGAAGTGAAGGGGCTCTTGCTTGGACGAATGAAACCCATCTCCAAGAGTTCCTGAATGTTTTTCTCGATATCATCCTTCTGCTTCTTAGGATACCGATAGGGAGTTGTAATAACGGGTTTAGCTCCTTCCTTGAGCTCTATGATATGCTCCGAACCCCGCTCAGGTGGTGGTCTAGGAGGTAAATTAGCAAATACCTTGCTCTTTTTTGTGAGTAAAGACTGAACATCAGGAGGATAGTCTCTCTTAGTGTCAACCGGACTAGCAGGAAGAATCATACATTCTGCAGCCCACTCAACTTGATCATGTCGAACCAGCCTTGCCATTCTCTTGAATGACACAACCCGAGGACCCCCATTGGACATTCCTCTTAGTACTACCCTCTTCCCATCGGATTGAAACTTGAGCTCCATAGTTTGCAGATTTAAGGAGATCTCTCCAAGTGAACGCAGCCATTGAATGCCCAAAACGGCATCCGTATCTCCAATGTTGACTACATAGAAGTCGTCCTTGACTTCGTAGTTTCCCAACTGCATAGTCATGTTTGAGATCTTCTTGGTACATGAAATGTGGAATCCATCAGCAACCATGACCTTGAAGCCTTCAAACTCTTCTGTTTGCAGCCCCTTCTTTGCCACCACAACTTCATCAATGAAGTTATGTGTTGCCTCGGTGTCAATCAAAGCAACTATTCGCTGCCCCTTAATCATCCCTCGAACCTTGAAGGATTCATTTCTTTGAAAGCTTGAAAGCTAAGCCAAAATACCTCCGCTTTCCTTTTCATCTTCAGACTCTTCTGGGACTCTTTCTACATCACTATCTTCAAAATCAGATTGCTGGTCTAAAAAATCAGAATTACTTTCACCAGCTAAATAGTACTCAATCTGATTAAATTTAACTCCCTTTGGACAAACATGATCTTGAGACCATTTTTCCCTACACCGGAAACATAACCCCTTTCTTCTGAGTTCGTTTAGGGTCTCTGGATCTAATCTTGTGACATGATGATTATGATGTTTGAACTCCTTATGCTGAGGTCTCAAAGGAGGTCTTTGATGAGGTCTTTTTCCTTTATCCCCTTTGTGAAAGGATGGCCTGGGTTGAAACTTTGCCTTCGGAGCTGCCCACTCCATGTTTCTTGCCTTCTTCATGGCCTCCTGTAGGGAGGGTGGATCAAAAGCTTTAATCCATCCCTTGAGTGGTTCCATCAATCCTTCACTGAAAAGGATCACCAACTGCCTCTCCGTGATTCCAGTGACCATGACTGTGAGTCTCTGGAACTCAGCTATGTAGGCATCAACTGTGCCATACTGCCTCAACTGTGCCAATTCTTTGAAATGAATTTCAGGATCTTTTTTTTCAAATCTCTCAATGAGTCTATTTGTGAACTCATCATAGGTTGTGATAGACCGATGACCCAAGGTGACTAGGCCATGGTACCACCACTCATGCGCCACTCCATCTAGGTGTAGCGTAGCGAACTTAATCGCCTCCTATTCCACCATGGGTCTAAGAGCTAGATAGTTATCCAGCTTCTAAATCCAAGCTCGAGCTGAACTGTTATCACTCCCGTCATAGTGTGGAAGTATAACCTTGTTGACAGCTTGATACAAGTCCCATTGAACTGTTGTTCTTCTTTGCTCATGATGTCTCCCTTGTCCCTTATTCTTTCTTTTGTGATCCATAAAGTCATTATAGGACATATCCATCTTGATTTCATCAGAGAGAGAATCATACTCCGCACGGCCAAGTCTCAACTGCTCCACGAATGAGGCATTCTCTTCAGGATCAGGTTGAGTGTTTGCGGGCACCAAGAAGGTGGGTTTGAAAGGCCTGGCTGAGATGTAAGTGTTGTTTGAAATAGGCTGAGCTGCATGTCCATCATGCTGGTTGGAGGCACTGTGTTCTCCCCTATGTCCAGGATTACTTTGTGGAGTTGTGTTCTAGCCTACTTTCCCCATCATGAGAGATACCATGTCCATCAAGGCATCCATCTTCCTTTCAAATCTCTTTCCGGGACTTATAGATCTCTCTCTTCCCTTTCCACTATCATCTCTGCTGCTGGTAAACCTCTCGTTACCCCAACTGATCTCTCACCTTATGCCATGTCTGTTTCCTGAGAAGACTCCCAATGAGCCCTCAAAACCTCTGAAGCTGTCTGACCTTTTGGAGCCTAATAGGGCTGAAACTGTTTTCCAACTTTCTTGTCTTCCCTTGCAATGTATCTCTTTTCTCTGTCACTCATAGACGTCTTGTTCACAGGATGGCAAGATCTTGGCTCTGATACCATTGAAAAATTCCGAGCCAAATTTTTTCATTTTTTCAATTGCAAGTTTACAAACAAACGCACCCGTTAAGGTTAGATCTAAACCAAAACGATGCTGAAGCAACTCTAACTAGAATGTACACCAGGATCCCGATGTGGGCAAGGTGTGAGCATTGGTTAGAGGATCTAAATGCAGAAACAGAACTGGAAGGAACTCTAACCAAGAATGGCGCCGATGATGGCGAGCATATGGTCAGAGGATCTTCTACACTACAAGTATTGAAAAAAAAACTCAACACCAAGTATGTGCTACCCAATCCAGTATGGAGTTGAGGCGACCATATGGCAGAGTGCTAAGAATTACAATGCTTTGAAGGGAAATAAGCTAGAATGCTGAAAGTAACACGACACCCAGAATGTACTTTCTAACCCGGAGTGGGAAAGGAGCTACCATAGGGCCGAGATGTAAGATATTACAAATCATGATAAAGCAATATTAAAGAACTGTTTTCAGTACTACTACCAGCTTACAATAGATATTATTGCCTGCAAGATCAAGTATTAGGTGCTCTTCAAAAATTGTTGCAACAACAAGGAATCTTCCGTATAGCCTTTAAGGAACTCTCAACACCAATCCAATAAGGAAGATGCAGATTTCTCAAAACTGTTATGACAGACCTGCACTTTAAAACATATAACCAGCAACACAGAGATTCAATGAATAGCTCATAACTCGCTCCTTTCTTACTCAAATGGCATGATTTCGGATGCAAAACACTCCTAGTATGAAGGCGCCCAAGATGAAAGCAAGAAACAGACTTAAATTGCTGACATTTATTTTTGCACGAATCCCAAGAAGGTATAGAAATGTACGAACCAGCAAGAGGGGCGATTTTACTTTAAAAATTCCCCGCTTCTCTAAAATTCTGAAACCTAAGGCAAAGGTGTGCCCTTCCCAGACAAAGAGATATAAACAGTACCCAGAAGGATCTTTTTGGTATTTTTTTACTTATGAATAAAAAGGACAATCTGTTGTAATGAAAATGCAATTTCCAGAATTTCTCTAATATGCATAAATCTAAAACTAGAAAGCCACAAGTTGACTAGAATGCACAAATCCCAATACAAACTCTCAAAACTACACTATCTCACCACTAGTCGCTATCTTTCAAGCAAAAAGCAATGCCAAGCTAGGAGGCGTACATTCCTTGAAGCAATCCCAAAGCCAATCCGGCAGCATAACATTCCTGTAGACAAAAGATACCGAAAAGAGAACCAAAGGCTTCCTTTTATAATTTGCCGTTGACCTTCTCGAAACCCTAATCTTCTTTTTTGAGTCAAACCCTAATCCTCCAAAAGATGGCGTCCCTTTCTTCAAAGCTCAATTTTGACTTTTTAAATAAATTCATCACTTTAATAATGGCGTCCAATATTAAGGCTTTAAGTCAACCTTAATAATTATAAAATTATTTCAATGATGGCGCCACCCCTTAAAGACCACCTTTTAAAACATCATTAAGTTAAGAGACTAGGCCAAGGGGGTAATATAACATTAAAATATAATGTTATTTAAGTGAAATGAACTTATCTCTTCGAAACTGCATCCCGAGGCCAGAATCTGAATAAACCAATTGAGTCGACTGAAGAGGAAAGTCAACTGTGCCGAGACCAAAAAGACCACTGCTAGAAATAGAATTTACTAAAAATAGTAAATTCCTGAAATTGCTCAGAATGCCAAGAACAACATATCACTGCGAAGCTCTCTGAAAACCCAGAAAGAATCTGCCATTGAAACAACCAACCTCAAGCAAGAGCATCCTTCGAAACATGAAACCCTAATTTCACCTTCCGAATCGCCTACGGGTCTCCAGAATAGGCTAACGGTCACTAGAAAGATCATGCTCGAGAAGGGGACATTACAGTTTTGACATCATTTTACAAGGTTTAGACTCTTTTAAGCAAAATGCCTTAATGAAGCAAAAAATTTGGTTTGGGTACAACAAACATGAGACCAATACAAACTCTTGTCAACACAACCATGAGACCAGTATTAGCTCTTTTTGAGCAACCACATTAGAAACCACCTATGGAAGACCATGAGTAACAACTTAGAAATTCATTTATTTAGAAACCACTTCCAAATTAGAAGCCAACTACAGAAGACCAAGAGTCACAACTTAGAATTCCATATTAGATGTCCCTTTGGGATTTGAACTTGGGACTCCACAATGAGAACTCAATGCTTTAACCAATTAAGCTCAAACAATTGGACTTCTTTGCCATTTTCATATGGCTTTATTACATTTGTATGTTGAAATGAAGTCTTCTTAGAAGCTTAGTCAAGTTTAGAATGATAGTAGTTCATGCACATACAAAGCTTGAATAGTAAGAATTTATACAGCTGATTCTTTTGTAAAGTTGTAAATTTGTTGAACAAAATCTAAGCTCACACCCATGCATAAAAATGCTATATGTCATGGTCATTTGTATTTTCAAAGTGCATTTAAGTCTTAAGCATTTCCTTTGTCTTGGGAATAATCTCCCAATGTTCAATTGCTGAATGTTGATTAATGCTTGGGTGTTTTGCTAGTAAGGCACAAGCCTTATTGTTTTATTTACCAATGTTAATGGAGAGCTTGCAAACTCTCCAACAAATTGAGTTCCATAAATTTATGTCCAAGACTCTTTGTTCATTTAAACTTTTAAGTGATTTCCATAAGTAATCATAATACCTAGAGAGGTGTGATTTTTAATCTTTAGTCTAGGATTGGGATTGAAGACCTAAAAAATGAATACTTCGCAAATTAACAAAATACTAAGCTGAAGTGTTCATTTTGACATTTCCTTGTTGTTAAAGCAAGATATAATGCTTTGCAAGTGGCTTGCAGGATTCATTGATGGGATGCAAATGTTGTGTCTTTGGGTGACTATCAAACCAATCTAAACAAGCATAAACAACATTCTCATGAATATCCAATTTTATATTTGCTATTTTCTCAAAGCCGAAATGTACTGTTTCCACATAGAATTATTGTTGAATAAAGTCCAAAAGTGTCAATTACTAGGCACTACGGCTTTAGATTAGATAATCTCAAAAAAAGCTCTACAATCCAATCATTATGACTTAAGTAGAACGTTTTGTATTTCACATTTGGATAGTTATAAACATTGTTCGAGGGATTTTTAAAAATCCTTAAAATTGCAAAAGAAATGATTTTTAAAACCTACAAAAACCATATATGCATTGATTAAATTGGCACTTTGTAAATTGTTGTTGGGAAATAAAGATTCCATAACTGCATGCATGAAGGAAAATGGGGACTAGGACAAAATGGAATAGAGAATTTGTAGGAAGCACCAAATTGATTGGCCATCAAGCATTAATTGAATCCCCATAGCCCTATTAGTGTGGGAAACATTTGAGAATGAGGACTACCTTCTTTTTCTTCTATATATTATAATATTTGGTCTCATATTGAACATGCTTCTATAGAGTTTAATGTCATTTCTAAACCTTTACTTTATGTCCTCGTTAACATTAAAGTTGACTCTTCATAGTAATTATTTAAATATAATGTAATGTCCCCGTTTTCGGCATGATCATGGTTGATGGTGTGTTAGCCCTTTATTGGACCCTTGTGGGCTAGCCAGTTTGGATAGAGGGTCAGTGGTGCATTTTGGAGAGTTTGTTTGTTCGTGTTTTCAGTGGACAGTGTTTAGATCACAGTGAGCGTTGGCATTCCAGGAGTTCATCGCTTCTGACGGCACGAGATTATCCTGAGATTTGAGCATTTTACGGGATTTTAAGTGATTAAGTTAATTTATTAACTTAAAACGCCCTTTTAATAAAGTCACATTGACTTTATTTATATTTTTATCACTTAAATGAAAAAGGAGGATTATAATATTTTAATGACTTTAAATATTATAAAAAAGTGCGCCCAACTATTGGAAAGGGATATATTAAAATATTATAATATTTTGAAAACCTAAAATGGGCGTATCTTTATGGAAATGCGTGCTTTGCATAAAGAGGCATTTCTGGCAATAGAAACTCATCTTTTGACAATTTCAACTTTGCCTTGTGCTATTTCCTGTGCATTCTCCTGTGATCAGGGTTTGAACTATTTTTCCATTGAAGAACGATAACTCTTCAGTGTTGAGCACTTTTGAGGCTGTGAGAGATCAGCTGAATTTGTGCAATTTGTGAGAGCTTCATACAGAGGTTCTACTGGGCTTGATTTGTGTTTCCTATTGGATTTCTTCATCAGCTTCAGAGGGTTTTGGGAGATGGTGCCTTCATTTCATCTGGCAGACATCATACTTCTTGGCTGTACCTTCTAAGTGAGAATTCAGGTTGTTTGCAGTGAAGTGCGTGGCTCTTGTGCAAGGGCGTTTGGGCATTTCTTGGAGAAACGCCTTCTTTTCTGAGGGTTTCTCTTCATCATTTTAGGCGTTTGGCTTGTACTCTTCATCTGCCACCGTTTTCAGGCTGGATTTTGCATTCTGTAGCTTTCTACACCAGATTTGGTCAGTTTTTCACCATCTTGGCTGGCAAACTGGACTACTTTCTTAAATAAATAATCTGGACACTTCCGGGTATGTTTATGAGTTCTAAATCCATTGTTGAGCATATTTATTATCTTCTGTATTGTCAATTCGCCTGAAATAACTCAGATTTACATTTTATATGCATTTATGCTGTGCGCCCCTTCTCTTCTGTCTATCAAACTTTCTCTAAAAAACTAAATAACACTAAAAAGACTTAAGAAATATTGGGGTTTGAGTTGAGAGCCAGCAGGGCTCATCACAGTGGTATCAGAGCTCACATCCTGCCAGCTTGTGGGGTTTGAGAATTTATGAAGTCAAACAGAGAGGGTTTTGGTAAGTCCTATTTCAGAGGTGGCCCTAGAAATCAAAGAGGCGACCAGAATCCATTTCCACCATTTCCGTTTGCAGATCAGGAGGAGGAATTAGATTGGGACAATATGGCGAACAGGGCTGGAGAAAGTTCTCACAGAAATAACGGGGAGGATGAGGACAGAGAAGCCAAAGACGTGCTTAGAGGCATGGTTGCAGGGCAAGAGCAGGTTGCAACTATTCTTCAACAACTCAGCACGAATGTTCAAAATTTGTCAATGAACAGAGCTCGTAGTTTGGATTCAGATAGAGATGGCAGTATCCATAGACAGCCACAGAGGATTATAGATCCAGTACGCACCTATGAGAGAGCTACATATCCCACGTTCACCAGAGATGATGCTGAGGAAGTGGATGAAGCTGAACAAGGTGGTGAAATTAATTTTGCAGATAATATTATGGCTATGCATGATGAGTGGGATAATTTGCCACCAAGGGTTAAGGAGCACCTTAACTTTGACAGGTTTATGAGCCAGAAGAGAGAGCACACCAGGAACAGGAATGACAGGCGTCCTAGAGACAAACAGAGTGATCTTAAACAGGCAACCAACAAACTAACCTTAGTTCACTTTGATGGCAGTGGCAGAGTTACAGCACGTGCCTGGGTTAGTAAACTGGATACTTTCCTGACACTACGCCCCATGCCTGAGGTGGATGCCATTCGCTTTGCAGCACTTCATCTTGATGGCGTAGCACATGACTGGTGGATTCACGGTATGACTACTCTTCATCACGACAGGATTACCTCGTACCAGGAGTTTACTGATAGACTGGTAGAGAGATTTGACAGAAGGGATCCTGAGCTATTCTTCAGAGACCTTGCTCAGTTGAAGCAGTTGGGCAGCTTGGAGTCTTATATTGGTGAGTTCCAGAAGCTCTCGGTTATGGTTACCGGAATCTCAGAGAGGAGACTTGTCATTCTATTTGTAGAAGGTCTCCATGAGCCAATGAAAGGTTGGATCAAGGCATTCGATCCACCTACCTTGCACGAAGCTATGAGAAAGGCTCGTAGCATGGAACTTACAGCTTCACGTGGTAAGTTCACTTCAAATGCAGAAGCATCTTCATCCTATAGTGATAGCAAATCAGAACCTAATGAATCAGAAAAGATTGATGAAAAGAGGAAGTTTGCAGCTCCTTTGGACCGAGAGACAATAAATGATTTGCATAGGAGGAAGCTATGTTTCTATTGCAAAGCTCCTTATGACCAAAACCACAATTGTCCTCTCAAGCCTAAGGGTTCAAATAGACAAATGGAGTGGTTTTATGAGGGTGATGACCTTGCTGATTTAACGGACCAGCAAGCTGGTTTTCAGGATGGGAGTATGCGATCTATCATTCTCGTCAACGCAAAAGGTGAGAAGATAGAACCGAAGATTCTAGAGGAGGAGCATGAGATGTTTCAGGAGGATTATCATTTTGATTCTAGTCCCATGGGATCAGAGGGGTTTGATTGGGATCAGTACAGTTATGAGGCTCAGTTAGTACAAAATCCTCTTTATGAGATAGATGCTACATCTTCTTGTGATAATCCGCTCTTTGAGGTGGATGCTGATTCTACTCTTGATCCTGATTTAGGCAAGAGCGTTGATCATAGTATTGGAGATTCCGTCAGTGCATCGAATTTTCAGACAGAGCTCGTTGAGGAGATTTCCAGTGTGTACATGGTTAAGGAGTCTACACAGTTTCACTTTCAGTCATCATGTACATGACCTGTTTCAGATGCACAATTCCGGTATGCACGTGTTAGATATGTTAGATGATAGCATATCTCGGGCGGTTTTAGGGAGCAAGTGTTGTCAGCGGTTTGACTTGCTTTCTTTTGAGTTTTTCTCTCCTGTGACAGATGGTGTTGAGATTGACAGGGTACAGCATGATGATCCAGTTGATCAGATTTGGGAGTTACAGGAGACAATTGATGACAGGAGGGACATTTCACGACACTATCCTTGGGATCCTGGTGGAGTGGTTGATTCTTTGCTGTTGAGATTGCTTGCGGACAAGCAATTTCCGGGAGGGCGGACTGTAATGTCCCCGTTTTCGGCATGATCATGGTTGATGGTGTGTTAGCCCTTTATTGGACCCTTGTGGGCTAGCCAGTTTGGATAGAGGGTCAGTGGTGCATTTTGGAGAGTTTGTTTGTTCGTGTTTTCAGTGGACAGTGTTTAGATCACAGTGAGCGTTGGCATTCCAGGAGTTCATCGCTTCTGACGGCACGAGATTATCCTGAGATTTGAGCATTTTACGGGATTTTAAGTGATTAAGTTAATTTATTAACTTAAAACGCCCTTTTAATAAAGTCACATTGACTTTATTTATATTTTTATATCACTTAAATGAAAAAGGAGGATTATAATATTTTAATGACTTTAAATATTATAAAAAAGTGCGCCCAACTATTGGAAAGGGATATATTAAAATATTATAATATTTTGAAAACCTAAAATGGGCGTATCTTTATGGAAATGCGTGCTTTGCATAAAGAGGCATTTCTGGCAATAGAAACTCATCTTTTGACAATTTCAACTTTGCCTTGTGCTATTTCCTGTGCATTCTCCTGTGATCAGGGTTTGAACTATTTTTCCATTGAAGAACGATAACTCTTCAGTGTTGAGCACTTTTGAGGCTGTGAGAGATCAGCTGAATTTGTGCAATTTGTGAGAGCTTCATACAGAGGTTCTACTGGGCTTGATTTGTGTTTCCTATTGGATTTCTTCATCAGTTTCAGAGGGTTTTGGGAGATGGTGCCTTCATTTCATCTGGCAGACATCATACTTCTTGGCTGTACCTTCTAAGTGAGAATTCAGGTTGTTTGCAGTGAAGTGCGTGGCTCTTGTGCAAGGGCGTTTGGGCATTTCTTGGAGAAACGCCTTCTTTTCTGAGGGTTTCTCTTCATCATTTTAGGCGTTTGGCTTGTACTCTTCATCTGCCACCGTTTTCAGGCTGGATTTTGCATTCTGTAGCTTTCTACACTAGATTTGGTCAGTTTTTCACCATCTTGGCTGGCAAACTGGACTACTTTCTTAAATAAATAATCTGGACACTTCCGGGTATGTTTATGAGTTCTAAATCCATTGTTGAGCATATTTATTATCTTTTGTATTGTCAATTCGCCTGAAATAACTCAGATTTACATTTTATATGCATTTATGCTGTGCGCCCCTTCTCTTCTGTCTATCAAATTTTCTCTAAAAAACTAAATAACACTAAAAAGACTTAAGAAATATTGGGGTTTGAGTTGAGAGCCAGCAGGGCTCATCACATATAAGTTATCAATTATAATTTATTATTTATATAATTGTTTATATAATATATTAATACATCTTGTTATAATTATTAGATTGTTAAATACATATATTATATATTAAATTTTAATTATTTAAAAATATTTATATAAAATGCTTATATTATTTAATAGTATTTATTAAATAGTATACATGTTTATCAAATATTAATACATACACAATAAATACTAGAAGCACTATATCATTCACATGGACTATGGAAGATACCCTTAATGGGAGGGAAAATTTATTTCAAAGCAAAGTTTTTGGTGAAGTTGAGCATTGAGTTGTCAAAGAAGATTGCAGACCTAGCTTTCTTACTAAGCAATGTTTGCAATCTTATCATATTCTTCCTATTCTTGATGATGGATCATGGAGTATGATCCAAAATGATGCTTGTTGAGTGAAAATTATGTAATCAGCTTTTTCAATAGATTACACAACTAGGACTTCAGCCACAGCTATGTGAGATTCAATCTCTCCTCTCAGCAAGGGGAGGCACCCTTCTTACAATTAGAAACCAGCTAGAGTGTTTACAAAATATTTACAGTATTTATGAAGTGGGGGGTGCATGTCGCATTCATCATTCTCTCTTTTTTCAGAGAAGATGTGTATAATGCTTCACAACGGAAAACGTTCTTAATTCAAAGTACTAGAAACTTACCAAAAGCAGTACAACTGATTGCCTATCTTGGAAAAGCACAACTTAGAGGTATCAGATAAGATTATAACAAAAGAAAAATGGAAACAAGTAAGGCTCACGAAGGCGCAAAGTTGTTTCGTAGTCTTTTCAACTGCAGATTTGTGAGAACAATATAGTTTGTCGCATTAGAAGCACAAATTCTTCTTAGATGCAGCAATTCATTCGAACAACATGAGAGATTACAAGCTCAAAGTGTCCTTCAAATTTCATAAACTAATCAACACCAATCTCAATCAAATTCAAGAGACAATCGATCCAATGCAAAGTCTGGTATGCAATTTCTTCCTTTATTGATCAGATTTAGATTCACAAAACATGAACACAAAGTTTCACAATTTGTTGCAAATTGAGCAGCACTTCGTTGCAAAAACTAAAGAATCCCATTACAATAGAAATCCCTCATATTTATAAAAGAGGGGGAAGAGTAAATCTAGGAAAGTTAGGTGAGCTAATTTAGGAAAATCTCACCTAACTTTGACTAAAGTCAAAATGTAATTTGTTTTCATGAAACTACATCTCGGATATTAGTGTAATTACATTTTGCAAAATGACATTTAAGATGTCAAAAACTATTTACAAGATGCACAAAGGGACGCATCAGAAAGTCTAACACTGGAGATCAAGAATCTTCATGGTTCCTTGCTTGGGCGCAAAAGTCTTGATATTTCTTCCTGGTCTCCTGCATGAATGTGTCATCTGGAAGAACTAAGATCAAAGGACATCAGCTTCGAGATCACTTGACGAGATCTGGAGAGAAACTACAAGGATGGTGAATCAATAGGTGTTAGCAAAAAAAGTAGCATTGGGAAGCGTGAAGCAAGAAACGATGTTGAGCAAGCGTGAAACGAGCAATTAGGCATGGAAAACAATGCGGGAGCGAAGAAATGGGGTCCGGAATGGAAATAGAGCAAGTTTGAAGAGACTAAGTTAAAAACTGCCAAAAATGTAAAGGTGCTAAAATTCAGCACCATTGCACAAAAAATGACTAAGTCTGGAAAAAGTGAAAAGGTGTTAAAAATAATGCCATAGTCAAAAATTGGCTAAGTCTGGAAGAAAAGTACAAGGTGCTAAAATTCAGCACCATTGCACAAAAAATGACTAAGTCTGGAAAAAGTGCAAAGGTGCTAAAAATAATGCCATAATAAAAAATTGGCTAAGTCTGGAAGAAAAGTGCAAAGGTGCTAAAATTTAGCACCATTGCACAAAAAATGACTTAAGTCTGGAAAAAGTGCAAAGGTGCTAAAAATAATGCCATAGTAAAAAATTGGCTAAGTCTGGAAGAAAAGTACAAAGGTGCTAAAATTCAGCACCATTGCACAAAAAATGACTAAGTCTGGAAAAAGTGCAAAGGTGCTATAAATAATGCCATAGTCAAAAATTGGCTAAGTCCGGCAACAATGTGCAAGAGCACACTATTTTAGCGCTTCTGCACATTTTTGAAAAATCACTTTTATGCAGAAGCGCTGATTTTTGGCGCCCCTGCACTTTCAACACTTAGCCAAAAATTGGCTGTGAGCAGGAGCGCACTTTTTGGGTGCAACTGCATATTTCACAATTTAACTAAGTATGAATAGTGAGACTTCGTGAAGGAGCTCGTTTCGAAGGTCTTCGCGAGGCGAACATAGGGGGATGCTCAAACTAACTGTTTGAGGCTTTGGAACGCATTTCGAGGTGGCTTGAAAATCACCTTGTTTTGCATGCTTGAACTTCACGAACCTAGGAAACAGACAAGTTTCGTAGGGGGGTTATTTGTGGAACGAGCGCTGCTAGATTCCGTGATAATAATGCTACAAAATATATGCATAGTTATTACTGACAACATTCTCTATCAGTTAGATGGACTACGGAAGAACCCTTCATGGGAGGGAAATGTGTTTCAAAGCTAAGCTTCTTGAGAAGCTGAGGATTTAGCTATTAAAGAAGATTTTAGACCTTGCTTTTTTATTGAGCAATGTTCCAAATTTTATCATATCCTTCCTCTTCATGATGATGGATCATGGAGTAGGATGTGAAGCATTTGTGCAAAAATACATACACAAGTTATTACCAAAATCACTCTTTATCATTCACTTGGATTATGCAAATATCATGTGTATTATTCATATTAAATATATTAATTAGAAATATTGAAGGTTTGCAAGCCAATCAATGGGTTGGAAGATGATATAAACAGATCGGTTTGTAGAAAATTGGTTTTTTACGCAACTAAATTGGCTAATAGCTTCATGCTTGAATAAAGATTGCTTGCCAAAAGTAGCTGCTTTCACTTGGACAACCATTTGTTAGCATTTTAATTCACATCTTATGATATGACACAAAACGGAGTGTGTACAAGAAATTGTTCTTCAAATTATAAGGGGAATCTCTCGTTGACCCAAAATCTAAAGACTTTGAGTATGCAACAAGATTGAATTGAAATCTGTCTTTTTCATTCGTAGTCTAGCACACAAAATGATTCAACACTTTTGCACTAAACAAGATATTTTTATATAGAAACTATCTACTTCAAAAAATGATATAAGCTAACTTAATGATGGTTATAATTTCCAATTGAACACAGATTAAAAACTATAAGTGAAACAAGTTAGGATTGAAAACACACAAACACTAAGCATGGAAGGTTTGCACACTAAGTTACAAGACTTCTTTTGACAATACTTGCAATACAAAGCTTAGAAGAAATATAAAATTGTACTTAACACAAAACAATCAAATATCAAAACTCAAAAATCAATGAACAAGTATTTTAGGAATATGTAAGCTTGAAAATTGATATTAGGAAAATTAGTGTAAAAAGACGCTTATTCATAAGGTTACAAAACATTGCTTAAAAATAAATTGAGCAAAATAAGTGCTTCTTCTACTATAGGAATAACTTGATTGCATGAATGCAAATTTATTACAAAATATCCTTTCCACTAATTCTTGATCTAAATCCATGCAACTATCAACTAGACTTATGGTTGAGGTTATTTCAAAACTAACAATTGATTATCCAAAGTTCACATCACAACTTGCAACTTAAAACCAAAATCGCTGATGAGGTGTGCGTTTGTATATGCCATGCACACTTGCAAACATAGACTTCCTTTTCTTTGTCTTGAGTGGATATGTTCCATGATGGCATGGCTAAGACAAAAAAACGAATTTCTTCTATTGAGTTAGATGTGTACTTATATACATTTTTGTATTTCAAATTTTACAACTCGTAGGTTTGCATTTTGTAATGTCCCTGGCAAAATCTGACTTTGTTTTCACCTTTTCAAGCCTTGGACATTTCATCAAACACTTGTCTTGCAAAGTCTGAACTTGCTGTTATAAATTTTTGATTGCTTTGTTTTGATGTTGCTTGATGCTAATGATGTTTCAAGAGGTTCTCTAGTGATGCAAATTGACTAATAATAAAATAACAATAATATGCAATATGTTTTTGTGTTTTTCTAATGTAATTAATTTGACACAACTTGATGCAAATGAGCAGCTACAGCCAAGTGACATTTCGTCATACATTTGGCATGCAACCTCCAAAGAAACTTATATTGCAAAATAACTTCCCAGCTGATTACAATAATGTATTGTTATGATAATTATGCAACTCCCACTCTTATTAAATGGTGCATAAACTAAATGCAAGTTGATTGTGAATGATTTGCCAAGACTCTTGGCTTACAATGACATGAATGTATGCAACTGTAGTTGTTGTTATAACAGCATTATTACATTGAAATGATGCTACAATATGAAGTAAGAAATGCATATAAAAAACGTGGGATCATATGTTGATGATGTAGTGCCTTTTCAATGAAGAAATTCCCTCCAACTGTTGTCGCCCTTGTTCTTGCCTGACAACCTTTCGTATAAATAAATGCAATAGTATTGGCCTCCAAAATTATTGTAGAAATGATTGTTTTCGCAAGAGAAAGTGATCCCTCCAATACCCACAAAATTGTCCCCTTAGTGAAGAGCAATGAATGGAAATGCAATTCCTCCCATGGCTGGTCTGCAGACTGAAACAAAATTACAAACCTCAAATAATTTACCAAACTTCTCCAAAAATGTTCTCCAATGGCTGCAATTATCTCAATGAGAAAGACTGAAGTATCTCCCTCCACTATCCAACTAGGGTTGATCTTTCACAACTGAAATTGGTACCTTAGAGTCTTCAAACCCTCTGGCAATGAAAGCATTCAAGCTCTCTTTCTACCACGCAGGTATGTAAGAAGTAATAAAATCCAAGTGTGTTGAAATGCTTAACCATGAGCGTCTTAAATAGATTTCTCATTCACTTTTCCAGAAGCTTCTAGAAGAAATATTATTTTATTCTTTTAAGTGACTTTATGTTATAATATTTTATTTAGTCACTTTATTATTAAATTAATTAAATAATAAGTCATCCCTTTTGATATTTTATTTCATTGGAATAACTTAATAAATAATCAATTTAATAACTCCTCGTAATTTAATTAAAAATAATCAATAAACTATCCATTTGAAATATCATGAATTCGGACAACTTAATTAATTAATTTAATTAAATTACCATACCTCCAATTCAGGGACATGACATTCCTCCCTTCCCAAAGATTGCTCACCCTCAAGCAATCCACAACTGTCAAACCATCTCAACTACCATAGCATCTGAAACCCGAATGGAGAATCAACTGCACCCGTCCACTAACCACCTGGATCCCAAATGATCTTGAAAAGAACTCCAACCAACAACTTTTGTACATAGCTAAAGCTCTTGCCACTATAAAGCCCTGTCACTCTATGAAGCCAATTGTCCAACAAATTAACTCCTGGATCCCAAACCTATATATCTAACTCACCATGCCGACTCCAAGGATTGCAGCAACCTCCACCTGGATCACATGAATAAGCTGGAAGTCCCTCCATCACAACACCAATGGACTTCCACTGTGCTACTCTGATACCCCCTAGAGTCCAAGTCTCGAACTCATGCTGCTGGAAACACCCAATTGGAGAACTCACCAAAGAACCCCTAGTGACCTCAAGCTCTTGAGAGAGCTTATTAGCTTCCCTTTCTTTCCTCATCAATGCATCTGAGTACTCTATTATAGGACACTGGGTCCTCCATCTGAGTACTCCATTATAAGACACTTGGTACTCCATTATAGGACATTGGGTCCTCCATTATAGAACACATTGGTTCTCCATTAGGACACTTGGTCCTCCATTATAGAACGCATAGGTTCTCCATTATAGGAAACTTGGTCCTCCATTACAAGACACTAGTTCCTCCATTATAGAACACATTGGCTCTACATTATAGGATATTGGGTCCTCCATTATAGAATGCACGGGTTCTCCATTATAGGACACTTGGTCCTCCATTATAGAACACATAGGTTCTCCATTATAGGACATTTGGTCCTCCATTATAGGACACTGGGTCCTCCATTATAGAACAAATTGGTTCTTCATTATAGGACACTTGGTCCTCCATTATAGAACACATAGGTTCACCATTATAGGACATGAGGTCCTCCATTATAGGACACTGGGTCCATTATAGAGGGGGTGTACTTGGGAGACTGCCCCATTGCCGTTCCCTTTTGTAATCTCCCTTCTTCTATCATGGTGCCAATACACACATAGTAATTCAATCAAATTCAGGCTTGCAAGTAGTCATATCAGCAATACACAATGAATCGTGAATATGCTATCATAAGATAATATGCATGAATCAATACAATATATCATAATCCTCTATTACTATCCTACAACCATATATGTTGATTCATAATTCTGAAATAATTTAACTAACTGATACAATGATTTTGTGAAATAATAAAATAATTGATACTGACAGAGATTATATCTGTCCCAATCGATCTGCTCTTCCTTTATTTCCTAGTCCCTTATTGTTATTTTCTTTCCTCCTAATCGATGCCTTTTTGCATGTTTATGGACTTATTTAAATATCCTACGATGGCAACCTTTGAATAGGCATGTTTGTTGAATCGCTGCCATGGCTATCCTAACTAAGGATTATATTAGTGAATAGCTGCATTTAAACATATTCGCTTGATACTGATTGCTTTATTATGGGTTGTTTTAGGATTCGTTTCTTGCTTAATATTTTATTGTTTGATATATTTTTATTAATATTATTTTATATTGTTTTTCTTATGAATATTATCTTTATTATTATGATATTTATAATTACTAATATTAATTATTCCATTTCATACTATGATATTTGTATTATAATTATAATGTTATCTATGACAATTATAATTATAATGTTTAAATTGCAATTACTCATATTTATATTTTAATATTCATTTGACTTTGTTATTTGTATTTTAATATTTCATATTTGGTGTTACAATTTCAGGGGATATGACACAAAGTATATTATTTTAAATAAATTTAGTTGAAGCATTGAAACAATAATACAAACAGTTTGAAGCACATCTATTCATGGCAATAAAAACCAAGAAAAACTATTGTTGTGGCTGTCACAATACACATAAATAAAGATATTTCAGAACCTAACATGCAAGGAGAACAAATGGCAATGTTGAGTTGTAGTTGTAGCTAACTGCCCATGATATGAAAACTAATATCTCCAACTCTAAACTCACCTTGATCCGCATTAATCTCAAGTCATTAATGGACTATCCTAGACCTGCGCCAACCCATATGGGGTGCCCGAACTTCCACAAATGGCATTGAAATATCTACCACCATAGTTGGCAGACTCGTAGAAAACTTGCGAGTTTTTTTTAAAAACGAGTGTTTTTGCGTTTAACTCGCGAGTTTTTTCTTGGACGAGTTTTCCCGAGTTTGGGTTGGGCCCGCCCTATTGCCACCCACCCACCCCTAGTTCGTTGGGTGCGAGGAGGAAAATAGTGGGGCATGTTACGTATAGAATCTAATCCATGGTGACAACTTAAATGGCTATGGCCCGCTGTCGCTCTCCATCAATTATCCCTATCCTTCCATGGGGCGGAGGGTTGGTTAGTTCGCTTATCCTAGCAAGCTGATTAATTAACGGCACTTTCTCGTTGGGTGCATCCCGATTCCCTATAGGAAGGATAGGGGTTTGGTATGATAGAATCTATACCCATCGGTTCGGCCGGGGCCACTCCAGCGTTCAAGTCTTGCCGTGCCGGTCCCTTTCGTCTAGTGGTTAGGACATCGTTTTTTCATGTCGAAGACATGGGTTCGATTCCCGTAGGGGATAGATATTCGGGGTAGGGCTCAAGAAAGAAGTAAGAGCCGAGCCAGACCCCACCATCCGGGCTTCGAAAAACTCGCGAGTTTTTCGGAAAACTTGGCTATGCAAAACTTGGTACTCCATTATAGGACATTGGGTCCTCCAAAAGAGAAATTAGCAATCTTTTGAATAATGCAAATGAACTCACAAAACTCCTTTTATATCATTCCCAAAATCTTTTAAGTAAATATATTATAAAATCACTTTATAAATTAAATAAGCCTTATTACTCCAAAACTGATTTATATTATTATTTAAATATTTCCAGCACCAAAAAATCACTTTATTAGTGTCCACCATTTAAAACTTTCAATTCTCATTCCAACAAGCTATTATACTAAGGTGCCCATTATTTTATTTTAATAAAATTAGAAATCTTAGTAAAAATAATTAAATTATAGCTCATTAATACATTTGAGTTGCAAAAAACTGTTGAAAAACATCGAAATCAAAATCTGGTTGAATTGGAGTGATACTAATGATGAATAATGAGAATTAGATGCAACCGGGTGACTTACTATAAATAGACATGCTCTCTCCAAGAATATTGGAGAACACATCAGAAGCCAAAAATAACATCAGAAAGTGTCATCTGAGTTGTAATGTCCCCTTCCAGTTGACATCTCTCAGTTCTTGAGATTAGCCTATTATGTGACCCTCGTAGGCTGATAGGGTGGATAGAGGGTCTGGTTGAGGCTTGGCTTGGCTTCAGTTGGAAAAATCTTTTAGCTTGGCTTTCGTTCGGAGTCGTTTGGACATCATTTGCTTGACTTACTATTTTTAGTAAGTAGAGTCACTCAGCAGAGCACCCCTGCTATTTTAGCAGTATGGTTTGGTCGTATGTTGATTCAGTCACTTGTCATTTGGCTTCAGACAGTTCGTCATTTGGACCTGTTTCGAGAGAGATATTAATATTTGTTTGCTAAAATAAATATTAATTAATTAAAGGCTTATATTATAAAGTTATAATATAATTAAATATTATAACTTAAGTGACTTAAAGGAAGGGGTCGACCAACATGAAAAAGGGGCCACTTTTTAATTATTAATAATAATTAAAAGTGCGTGGAAACTATGGAAATATTAAAAGTGAAAATTCAACTTTATTTAAATGATGCTTTTTGGAGAGAAGTCGACCCTCTTGAAGAATATAAGGTTTTCACTTGTGAAGAAACATTATTATGTTATGAAAATCAACTTTGATCAATTCTTCCTTCAGAGAACGGAGCCAAGGGTTTCAGTTATCTTTTGCATTGGAGAACGAGCCATCTTCAGTGTCTGCAGTTCAGAAGCTGTGAAATACCAGCTGATTTATTGCTTATCAGAGAGATAATTTCATCCAGAGATTATCACAGAGCTTATTCAGAAGTTATCATTCGAAGATTGATTCATATTTGTCAGAGAAGGGAATAATATTGAGCGGCTGGTTGGGATCTTTATCTGGCACACTTTCCAAGAAGCTACAGATTTGTTCTTGCTGGTTTTGGGCCATACTATTCAGCCTTGAGGCCGTACTTCTCCTGTAGAGTGGGACGCCTTGCTTTTTCAGTCTCTACCAACATCAAATGGGACGCCTTGCATATCTCAAGGGTTTGCACATCTTTCGAGGCAGGAGAAATGTTATATGAGGTTGGCTGTACAAAACCTACACCATTCTGGAGCGCCTATAATCAGCAAATCAGGTTTTTAATTAATGCAATCAGCTTTGTCTTTTTATTTGCATGTTAGGGTTTGAATATTGTAAGCACCGTGAAAGTGTAATAAAACCATTTGTCATCGATTCAGAGATTCAAATATGTCAGCTTTCAGCTTATTGAATTTATTATAGATTTTAGAAGCAATTCTTTCAAAATCGCATTCTTTATTATTGCATGCAAAAACCTAAACATTCACAAAAAAATCAAAACAAACAAAAAACGTTCAGTTTTCCGGACAGTGAGAATAGGGGTTTCTACAGTGGTATCAGAGCGGTTTCCTGCCAGCCTGAGGGTTTGGGATTCATATGCAGCCACAAGAGGTTGGGCCTCATAGATATTACACTTGCAGGAGAGCTTTGATTGACAGGGAACAGGGAGTGAACAGGCAGTCGAGTACCATGGTTGATAGAACAGAGATTCCTCCAAATCCTAGGGATGATGATGCAGAGGTCTTACATACTCTTAGAGATCTTCGGACAGGCCAAGAACAGGTAACTGATGTATTACAGCAGTTGACCGTGGCGATACATAGGATTGGTTCACCTAGGAGGCCATCACCATGACGTGATGAGGCCAGGAGTGATGCAGGTTCACGGAGGATACCCAGGACTGTGTCACGGACAGCAAATAGGCCTACCCATCCGACTTTTGTGAGACAGGAACTCGATGGGCCTATGGTAGATGAGGAGCCTGAGGCAGTGTTCGCTGATATTCTTATGGCAGCGAACGATGAGTGGGAGTTATTGACCCCAGAGGTCAGAGAGAGGATTACTTTTGACAGGTTTATCACATAGAGGCGAGAGCATTACAGGAACAGGCCGGATAGGAGGCCTAGGCATCAGAACAGTGACCTGAAGCACGCCACAAACAAGCTTTCTTTAGCTATGTTTGACGGCAGCAGTAAGGTTACAGCTCAGACTTGGATCAGTAAGCTGGATACCTTCCTTACATTGCGTCCCATGGCAGAGGAGGATGCTATCAGATATGCTACCTTACACCTTGAGGGAGCAGCTTATGACTGGTGGCATCATGGGATGGTGACACTTTAGCACGATCGTATCACCACTTACTAGGAGTTCGTAGATAGATTGGTGGAACGATTCGACAAGAAGGATCCTGAGTCTTACTTCAGAGACTTGGCCCAGTTGAGACAGGTTGGTAGTTTGGAGGCCTACATAGGAGACTTCCAGCGGTTGTCCGTGATGGTTCCTAACATATCAAAGAGGCATCTAGTTGTGCTCTTCATGGAGGGATTGTTGGAACCACTGAGAGGTTGGATCAAGGCATTTGATCCTCTTTCACTACAGGAAGCTATGAAGAAGGCGCGCAGCATGGAACTTGCAGCACCATCTAGCAAGTTCAACTCCAGAAATACTACTTCCTTCAGGGACAATAAGGGATTTAATAAGAATAAGGAGAGATCTGATTTGAAGAGTGACTCAAAGGGTAAATCAGCAGCACCCTTGGATTGTGAGACTCTTAATGATTTGCGCAGGAAGAAGCTTTGCTTCTACTGCAAAGGTCCCTACGATGCTAACCACGATTGTCCTTTGCGGCCTAAGGGTAAGGCCAATAGAGTTATGTGGGCTTATTACGAGGATTCGGAATCTGAGAATTCCGAACAGCAGGAGAGTTCTGAGGAGTTAGAATTAGAGGCTTCAGAGCCTAGGGCAGAGGCAGAGTCAAAGCTCCAAATCTAGGAGGCACGGTTGTCTAGCATTCAGCAGGAGGGATCTTTTAGACTTCATGGAGTTTTGGCGGGTATAAAGGTCATCACCCTTCTAGACACAGGAGCCACCCACAATTTTATTGATGCTAGATTTGTGGAGAAGCGTGGACTCATAACCGAGGAGTTTGAGGGCATTCGGGTTAAGGTGGCTGATGGTTACACTCTCAGATGTGACCGTATGATTAAGGATCTTCCTTTGCGCTTGAATAATTATGAATTCAAGGCTGATTATTACGTAGTGAACATGGGAGATATTGATTTAGTTTTGGGCATGAAGTGGCTTCATTCCCTTGAGGAAGTTACACTTCGTCTCAAAGACATGGAGATTCAGTTTGATGTGGATGGGAAGACTCATATCCTAAAGGCCATTCGGGACAGTAACGTCAAGACTATTTCCTTCCGACGGATGGAGAGACTTATGCGTCATGACATGGTTGAGTGGGCTGCCAAGTGCACTTTGACACCTATACAGGAGGGACAACATAAGACCGAGTATCACCCTGACATTCAACAGATCAGAGTTAAGCATGGGAAGGTTTTCAGTGATATTCCACCAGGGAGACCTCCAGACAGGGGCTTTGAGCACATCATAGAGCTTGAGGAGGGCGCTAAGCCCATCATGATTACCCCTTATAGACATCCGAAGCAGCTTAAGGATGAGATAGAGAAGACTATCAAGGAGCTGCTTGCTATGGGTCACATTCGACCAAGTAAATCACCATTTGCTTCTTCAGTGGTTCTAGTGAAGAAGAAAGATGGTACACTTCGTATGTGCATTGATTACAGAGTCCTGAATAAGAGGACCATCAAAAACAGGTACCCCATACCTCGTATAGATGAGCTTATTGATGAGCTCCATGGTGCCTGTTACTTCTCGAAGATAGACTTGAGATCGGGATATCACCAGATTAGAGTCCGTGAGCAGGATGTTGAGAAGACTGCTTTCCGTTGTCATTGTGGACACTTTGAGTTTGTGGTGATGCCATTTGGGCTAACCAACGCTCCAGCGACATTCCAGTCCACCATGAACAGGGTCTTCCACTCACATCTAAGGAGATATGTACTTGTCTTCTTCGATGATATTCTGATCTACAGCAGGACTTGGCAGGAGCATTTGGCTCATTTGGATACAGTACTCAGCATTTTGGAGAGGGAGTCCTTGTACGCCAAGGAATCCAAGTGTGAATTAGGGATGACTGAGTTGTTATGCTTAGGCCATATCATCAGTGCAGAGGGAGTGCAGATGGATCCTGAGAAGATCCGTGCTATCGTAGATTGGCCTACTCCAACGAGCCTTACACAGCTGCGAGGATTCCTTGGGTTATGTGGTTTCTATTGCAGATTTTTCAGTGGATATTCATGCCATGCAACACCTATGATGGATTTGTTGAAAAAAGGTGCATTCTTTTGGACTCCTGAGCCACAGGAGTGTTTTCTGAGGTTCAAGGAACTTATGACTACGTGTCCAGTGTTGGCGCTACTAGATTTTACGAAGCCTTTTGAGCTTCAGTGATGCTTCTGGTGAGGGTATTGGAGCGGTGCTTATGCAGGACAAGCACCCGATTGTTTATGAGAGCAGAAAACTAGAGGACCAGAGAGGCTTTACAGTATTTATGATAAGGAAATGTTGGCCATAATGCATGCCTTGGCCAAATTCAGGCAATATCTCGTGGGCAGTAAGTTTTGTATTAAAACTGATCATAATAGCTTGAGGCATTTCCTAGGGCAGCGAGATTTAAATGACCGTCAGCAGAAGTGGGTGAGTAAGTTACAGGCATATGACTTTGATATCACCTACATCAAAGGTACTCAGAATGTTGTTGCTGACGCTCTCTCACGTCGGCCTTATCTGAGTTCTATGGTACATATTGCAAAGGACTGGAGGCATTTGATTGTGGCGGAGTATGCCAAGGATACTTGGGCATCTGGCATTGTTGAGGGATCTATGGTGGACACCAGGTACACACTTGTGAATGACTTGATCATCTACAAGAACAAAATTTTCTTGATCCCAGGATCTGAGATGAAGAACACCATTATGCGAGCCTTTCATGATGTACCCACAGCAGGGCATCCCGGGTACTTCAAAACATACAGACAGGTTCGGGAAAGGTTTACATGGAAGGGTCTTAAGGCAGATGTTCTTCAGTATGTGCGTGAGTGCCCTGTTTGTCAGCAGAACAAGCAGGAGAACACGTATCCGACAGGATTGTTGCAGCCACTTCCGATTCTTGATAGGAAGTGGGAATGCCTGTCGATGGATTTTATTACGGGCTTGTCTAAAGCCCAGGGACGTGATTGCATATATGTAGTTGTGGATCGGCTGACGAAGTATGCCCACTTCTTTCTGATCACCACCACTTACACAGTTACACAGGTAGTAGAGGTTTTCTTCCGTGAGGTTTTTAGATTACATGGGTTGCCTCAGAGCATAGTTAGCGACAGGGATAGTCGGTTCTTAAGTCACTTCTGGCAGGAGGTGTTCAGACTTTGTGGGACCGAGCTTACACCGAGCACCAGTTACCACCCGCAGACCGATGGTCAGACAAAAATAGTGAACAAATGGGTGGAAGGCTACCTCAGGAATTACATTGCAAGGCAGCAAAAGGTGTGGGTCAAGTGGATATATTTATGCGAGTATTGTTACAATACCACTTTTCACATGACCATTCAGATGTCCCCTTTCATTTCGTTGTATGGTTATGAGGCGCCTAGTTTTCTGGATTTGCTACTGAGTGACAGTAGAGTGCCTAGTGCTGGAGATTTATTACAGGAGAGTCAGGACACTATGAGGGCTCTTAAGGAAAATATTGCTAAGGCACAGAATCAGCAGAAGCAGTATGCAGATCAGAAGAGGACAGAGAGATCTTTTGAGGTGGGAGACATGGTATATCTCATGCTGCAGCCCTACCGTCAGTCTACTCTTAGGAAGAGTGGATTGGAGAAGCTTAAGCTACGGTACTATGGTCCTTTCAGGATTCTAAGGCGTGTTGGAGAGGTGGCTTATGAGCTAGAGCTTCCTACGGATAGTAAGGTCTACAATGTTTTTCATGTGTCACGTCTCAAGAAGGCGTTGGGACACCGTGTGGTACCTTCAACAGTATTACCTCCCTTAGATGATGAGGGAAAGTTGATCTTAGTTCCTGAGTCGATCCTAGAATACAGAGAGAGACAGTTGCGCAGGAGGACTATTAGGGAATACTTGGTGAAATGGAGAGATTTACCAGTGGAGGATGCTATGTGGGAGAGCGAGGAGATTTTGCAGCATCCGGAGTTGAGATTGCTTGAGGACAAGCAATTTCAGGAGGGGCGGACTGTAATGTCCCCTTCCAGTTGACATCTCTCAGTTCTTGAGATTAGCCTATTATGTGACCCTCGTAGGCTGATAGGGTGGATAGAGGGTTTGGTTGAGGCTTGGCTTGGCTTCAGTTGGCAGAATCATTTAGCTTGGCTTTCGTTCGGAGTCGTTTGGACATCATTTGCTTGACTTACTATTTTTAGTAAGTAGAGTCACTCAGCAGAGCACCCCTGCTATTTTTAGCAGTATGGTTTGGTCGTATGTTGGTTCAGTCACTTATCATCTGGATTCAGACGGTTCATCATTTGGACTTGTTTTGAGAGAGATATTAATATTTGTTTGCTAAAATAAATATTAATTAATTAAAGGCTTATATTATAAAGTTATAATATAATTAAATATTATAACTTAAGTGACTTCAAGGAAGGGGTCGACCAACATGAAGAAGGGGCCACTTTTTAATTATTAATTATAATTAAAAGTGCGTGCAAACTATGGAAATATTAAAAGTGAAAATTCAACTTTATTTAAATGATGCTTTTTGGAGAGAAGTCGACCCTCTTGAAGAATATAAGGTTTTCACTTGTGAAGAAACATGATCATGTTATGAAATCGAATTTTGCAAATCACTTCTTTAGAGAACAGAGCCTAGGGTTCCAGTTTTCATTCTGCATTGGAGAACGAACCATCTTCAGTGTTTGCAGTTCAGAGGCTGTGAAATATCAGTTGATCTATTGCCAGTTAGAAGAATAGCTTCATTCAGAAGTTATTGCAGAGCTTCATTTTTGCAAGTTTAAATCTCAAGGGTTTTGTACGGATTTCTTCCTGGAGGTGATTCTTTCTTCTTAGGCGCACATTTCTAAACCCCAGGCAAATCAAATAAAGACCGTACGTTTTTCTTCATTGCTGGTTGGAGGCCGTACCAACTACAGGGAAAGGCGTCCTTGCATCTGGAACTAAAACACCTATTCTTTCAGTTGCTTCTCTTCACCAATAGTGACGCCCAGGCAAGAGGAGGTCTTCCAGACAAAATCAAGCAGGGAAAAATCAGTGCTGAGATCTGGCCGTACCATTTTATGCTTCATCCAAGCGGCTGCAATCAGGTTTTTACATTTGATATTTTGGCTTGTCTTTTGTCTGCATGTCAGAGATCTATTATTGTAATCATCTAGAAAGAATAATAAGCTTGTATGCTGTCAAATTCAAAGATTATCTGCTTCTGTTTTCACTTCCTTGAGTTTATTAGATATATAGAAGTCTTTCTTTCAAAATCGCAATTCTTCATCATTGCATGCAAAAACCAAAAACAATTCAAAAACACCCAAAAAAACAAAAAAATACAGTCAGTTTCAGAACGGTGAGAATAGGGGTTTCTATAAACATGGAAAGGAAACTCTGACATGCAAACCCTAAAAATAGCCTTCGAAGGCTGAACTTTGAAAATCATTATCTCATTTTGCATGTTATATCGTTGCGTAGGTTTCTGAAAACCCAAAAGGAATCCTCAGACATGCACTAAAAAACTCTGTGTATAAACCCTGAAATCTGCTCTGGAAGCTGAACTGCCAAAAATAGCAAGTTGTCCATTTCAGCTCAAATTTTGCTCGTGAGCAGCTTGACATGTTCCGAATGCAGTGTGATTGTTAAAACTTCAAGAATGCTGAAGGAACGCCTGGAATTACACACTTACTAAAAATAGTAAGTTGCCAGAATTTGATGAAATTTCAGTGGAAACTTGCTGGAAGCACACTGACGACAACGTTAGTCTCAATTTTCAATTTACTCACCTCACTTGACCACAAATTGGCTGGAAAGTTCAAAACCCTAATTTTCAGACTTGGCCAAAGTCTCACATTTAAGCTCAATGGAGGACACACCTTGGAAAAACAGACAACAGAAAGAAACCGAAAGAGAGAGAGAGAGACAAAACAAAGCCAAAAGACCAGAATGAAGCAAAAATTATAGGGGGTCCCCATTTTGAATGGGGCGATGTGTGAAAAAGCTTACAACAGGTCTGCATCATTCTTGGAGAATCCTAGTCCCAAGAGGTAGCTGTCAATTCTTTCATACCAGGCCTTGGGAGCCTGTTTAAGTCCATACAGTGCTTTCTTTAGTCTGCATATATGTGAGTCAGGTTTATGTATCACAAAACCTTCAGGCTGTTCTAGATAGACTTCCTCTTCAATGGTTCCATTTAGGAAGGCAGTTTTTACATCCATTTGGTGGATCTTCTAGCCTTTAGCTGCTGCAATGGCTATCACTGCTCTCACAGATGTGTAACGGGCAACAGGTGCAAATGTTTCTTCATAATCAATGCCTTCCTTCTGTGAAAAACCTCTTGCCACAAAACGTGCCTTATGTTTTTCTATATTGCCATAAGCAGCATGTTTGATTTTGAAGAGCCATTTAGAAGAGACAACAGATTTCTCTTTTGGTCTAGGCACTATATCCCATACATCATATTTTAGAATGGACTGATACTCTTCTGTCATTGCATCCTTCCATACTTGATGTCTGAAGGCTTTTGAAACACTGGTGGGTTCTGAATTTATGATGTCATTCATTAGAGCAACATAGCTTGAGAACCGTTTGGGTCTTTTACTCTCCCTAAATGTTTCTTTGGGTGCTGCATGATTCTCAGCTTCTTTGATCATCTTTCTAGCCCAAAGTAGCCTCTTCTTGCCGTTGTCATTTGTATTCTCATCTGAAGTAGAAAGAAGTTCATTTGGTATTTCCTCAGGATACTCCCTCTGAATCTCAGGGGTAGGATCCTCGTCTAAGACTCTAGGTGAATAAGTTTCTATCTCATTTGAACTTCTTGCCCTTTTGAATGCAACGTCTTCTTCAAAGATGACATCTCTGCTCAATTCAATTTGTTCCTGCCCGGGTATGAAAATCCTGTAAGCTTTGGAGGTTTCACTATATCCCACAAATACCCCTTTCTTTCCAAAAGGTTCTAGTTTGAATCTCTTCTCTTTGGGCACATGAAGATAGATTGGGCAACCAAAGATTCTAAAGTGACTAATATCAAGTTTTATGCCAGTAAATCCTTCTTCAGGGGTTTTGTTATCTAGATGAGAATGAGGACATCTATTTTGGATGTAGACAACAGTTTTAGAGGCTTCTGCCCATAATGAGGTTTCAATGTTCTGGTCAAGCAACATTGCTTTTGCAGCTTCTACAATGGTTCTATTTTTTCTTTCAGCAACCCCATTTTGTTGAGGGTTGTAGGCTACTGTGTTGGCGTAACAACTAGCACCTCTGGAGTAAGAGTTGGTACGGACAGCTATGCACCCTGCGTAATGAGTGCTCTTCAAATTAGGAGGGGAAGCTCCCTCGTTGTGCTGGAATGCGTGGAAAAGAAAAGTAATCTAAGTCCTATCTTTTTGTTCTCAGCTGGAAGAGGCACAAGGTTAAGAAAACCAAGAACGTTGCAGCTAAGAATTTTCTGGTTTCGCAGATCATTAACTACAACTAAGCTAACTACTTTAAATCATCCAGCCTCAAGAAAACAGAGCATGAGGAAATGGAGCAGTGGTTTTGACTATCGACGATAAACGAAGTTTAGATTCTCTACTTGAAGGCAAGGTGGCGCATCTATCAGCTCAATCTAGACAAGTTTATTGGGCACAAAACAGATTTAAGAATTTACCATGACAATCTTATGAAACCCTATGTGGCATAACACTTGATCAAAATAGTAAAGACTTACAAAACAGATTTATCATCACAATCTTATGAAACCCTATGTGGCATAACACTTGATCATAATGATAAAAGATTCACAAAACAGATTTATCATCACAATCTCTTGAAACCCTATGTGGCATAACAATTGATCACAACGGTAAAGGTACACAAAACAGATTTATCATCACAATCGCTTGAAACCCTATGTGGCATAACAATTGATCATAATGGTAAAGATGCATAAAACAGATTTATCTAAGCTATGGAAAGAATCCACCATTACAATTGCATGAAACCCTATGTGGCATAACAATTAATCGTAATAGTGAAGACACATGAACAAATACCAAAAGAGCAATATTGAGGGCAAGGTAGGCGCAGCATATATTTCTCTCTCAAGCAAAAGTTATTTACAAATGAGCAAAAGCTCTTATTTATATACATCAAGGTGTAGGGAACCCTAAAATCACCTTGAGTCATCTACAGTTCTTGCAATGCATGCAAGATTCGCTGCCAAACCCTAATGAAGTAAACTATACAGTTAATGAAAGCTACCATCAGTTAACCGAAACATCTAATCTAAAAATGGACAATTGTGCAAGCATGCACGTCCTTATTGAAAGCGAGTTAACTGGAAGACTACCATCAGTTAACGTAAAACCCTAAATGAAACTCCAAGTGTGTAAAGCTGATCTCAGAATAGATATGCATGTGATGACAACATCAAGTTAACTTGAAAGGGTAACGGTGAAAGGGTAACGCCAAGTTAACTCCTGTGCGTAATGTCTATCCTGAGAGGTGGGAACTGAAGTTTAGTGATCGTGATCTCGAACAACCAATCCCTCAACGAGATTGTTAACTGCATCAACATCTGAATGTCAGCAACTTGAGTAATCTTGGCAATCTTTGCACACTCAAACTAGTATTTCACTGACTGGTAACTTTGGCGGCTCTGTAACTGAAGTGATGGCCATTATCTCTTCTGCGGCTTGATTCAAATCGGTCTTAGCTTTTCTAACGAAATTATGAATTAAGACCGATTTGGTCTTGAATTCAGTCTGTGTGTATTGTTCTCTGAAAAACTCGCCTGTTGACTGTGAACACGGCTATATTCTGACAACTTTTCTGGAAAGCTAAAAATAGCTCGCTGAGGCTAAAAATAGCCTTTTGAAGAGTTATTTTCGGCGAAAAATCTGAGATATGGGTTTTGTCCAGAAAAAGATTCTAAGACAACCCAGAACATCAAAAATGCGAAAATCTAACTTTTACTCGACCATGCAAGGAATTTTCAGTTGAGAAAATTAGAGCCTCGAGAACTGATGCTCTGGAGTAAATTTTCATGAAAAATTCTGGCACATGGGTTTTCTCGAGGAAGCTATTCTGAATCAACCCAGATGATTTGTTTTGCCAAAAGTCGCCAATTCTTCAAACATGCGAAAGAATTTAAGACGAGAAATAGAAGAATTTACGACAGAAGAAAGAAGTTTTTAGTGCTCTGCTTCTGCTAAAATCGCCATCTTGTCTGAAGTCTGCTGATAATTCTGACTTGTACCTGCAAAGAAAGTGTTTTGATGTCTTCGCCAATGATTGTTGATGAAGAATTTGCCTTTGGTTTGCTAAAATTCGCCTTTGCTCTGAAAATACGAATTTGCCTTGAAGATACGCCTTTGCCTTGAAATACGAATTGCTTTGAAGTTTGCTTTGAAATTTGATAAAACTCGATTTCCTTTGAAGATATGAATTTGCTTTGAAAAATACGAATTTCTCTTAAGATTGAATTTTCTCTTGAGAAAAACGAATTTCTTTTGAAAGCTCTGTGAATAATAAATGATGGCGCCATACTTTAAATAAGAAGAAATTCGCACCAATTGGTAACTACAAGAATTCAAAACCCTGATGAAAATAGAAGACCTCTGATTGGTTGCCTTTCAGTTGAACTGCCACTGACTGGAAGTTCAAATTTAAATAAATAATAAAATATTTATTATCATGCAATCAACAAAGGCACCAAAAATAGAAAATCGCCATTTTTAATGCTAAAATTGCAAAATAAATATCAAATATTTTGAACTTCAGTTGACAATTCGAATGAAGCTTCAGGATTCATCGTTAGACTTCACCGATTCCGAAAAGTCAACTCTTGAGCTCATAAGCGTCCATTTGCTCAAGTTATTACACTTTTTATTAACTTCCTATTTAATAGCTGACGACAAAGTCACGACTGGCCATCTTCGACACTGAATTCTAAGTGACTGGGTGATGCTGAGACTGAAATGAGATATTCATCGGAAAGCCTGCTGAACAAGGAAGAAATGTCTGCTGGGAGACACTACTACAAAATCCATCGTTTAACACCTTGAAAAATTAGGTGCCCCTGATTAAATTGCTTTTACGGGTTCCAGACTTAACCATTTTCCTAAACTGCCATCTGACACTTCAAACGACTGCTGACGGTGAACGGTGAACCCTGCTGATAGGAAACGAAGCTCACTGCGTGCCTGGAGACATTCTGCATCCAACGGATATACATACGACATCTGGAAACTGTGTTAAGGGCCTCAAAAGTAAAAGCGCCCCTGGCTCTTAGTTGCACTGGTGTCATTTTGACGAAAATTGAACTTTCACCCAAGTACCCTACTTTGACCTCTGATATCTGGAGCTGGGATGACCCGATTCAAGCACTATCTGTTTTAACGGACAACCAGAAGAGCCCACAAGAGAAGTCTCTGGAGGTGACGAAGCAAGAAAACTGCTTCTAAGACCTCAAAAACTCCAGTGCGTATTTTATTTAAAATTACCGCTCCAGACTTGGCCATTTTCCAGATGTCCTCACTCTTCAGCATCTCGCCAAAGACCTCGCACGTACAAGCGTTCGCCAAATCCCGAAGGCTGATGGCTAGGCTCGTTGAATAGATAAAATGATTACGCTCAAAAGTCGTGAAGACTTCGAACACGAACGACCTCATCTGACAGGTCTAAAGGCTAGGCGCCTATGGACTGTAGAAATACACTGAAAATCTCCTGTTGGTCCGCCTGTGAAATTATGTGCTTGGTGGAACCTCCGCCACGATCACCTGAAACGTCGAATCGACAAGCTGGATGATGCATCGCGGAGCTGGGCTAGAGTGGTACTGATGTCAGGAAGACTTTTCCTGCAAATTTTGCCATCTTAAAGCTCATATAAACTAGCGCCCCTGAGCTGTACCTGCACTGGGAACAAATGGAGAAGCTCAGAAATGTGAAAACTCTATTATAAGCTGATCTTCAGACGACTGCTGCCAGAACTCTGAGACTCGGATGACTACGTTTGATATCTCGCCGGATAAGCAGACTAGTCGTGAACAGATTGACTGCATGAGCCATTGAAAATGCCAAAATTTGCCCTCTCTTTAAGATGGGCGCCCTCAGGCTAGAGTTGCGCTTTTGCCTGAAAAAGACAAAATTCTCATATCTGGAACTTCAGGGATTTCAACTTTTGTCGCTGTTTGCCAAAGCTGTGGGTCTCGGAAAGCTTCGCTGGATAGCTCATCGGATAGCCAGACCAATTCTGAAGAGATTGACTGGATGCTTGAACACTTTCAACAAGATCTTAACCTTCAAAAAGCTGGGCGCCCTTGGGCTATAGTTGCGCTTTTCTGCTTTTCTCTGAGAAATCTTCATAAATTGACCACTGAAAACTCTGTCCCGATCACTGAAATGACCGTGTGCAACTTGAAATGCTGTCGTGAGATGTTCCTCCATCGTGAAAAGCTCCGTTCTGAGTCTCTGCTTATGGTTCTTATCAATAAAACTGACTTTGACTGACAAAACATTGACAAAAAATCGATGCTTGATATTGCCCAAAACTATATTTTACATCATTTTAGCAAGATTAGACTCTTTTATGCAAAATGCCTTGATGAAGCAAAAAATTTGGTTTGGGTACAACATACTGTAGACTCCCTCTTAATTCCAGCACTCATGCAAAATTCCTTAAAGATTTCAGAGGTATATTCTTTCCCATTGTCTGTCCTTAAGATTTTTATTTTCTTCCTAGAGAAGTTTTCCGTAAGAGCTTTGAACTCCTTGAACCTTTTAAGGATTTCTATTGACTCTTTACACTTAAGAAAGTAAATCCAGGTCTTCCTAGAGAAGTCATCTATAAATATGACATAGTATAGGAAGCCTGCCTTGGAGGGTACAGACATGGGTCCACATAAATCAGAGTGAACCAATTCTAATACATTTTGGGTTTTGCTCAAGCTATTGTGAAAGGATCCCTTTGTATTCTTTCCTAGGGCACAACCTTTACAAGTTCCTTCATGAGTTGGTTTTAACTTAGGTAATCCTGTTACAAGTTTTTCTACGGAAGGTAGGGCATGGAAATGAAGGTGTCCTAATCTTCTATGCCAAATTTCATTTGAATCAGAAGTATCAAGGGTAAGGGCTTGCTTGACTTCAGTGCATAGTTTATAAAGATAACCTTGTCTTACACCTATGGTTAGAGCTTTCTTTATAGTTGAGTTCTTAGGCCATGCCAGAACTTTCCCATCCATAAATGTAACCCTATATCCATTGTCTTCAAGAGCAGAGATGGATATTAGATTCCTCTTTATTCCAGGTACGAATAAAACTCCAGTGAGTTGAAGGGAGAGACCAGATTTCAATGTGATGGAGCAAGTTCCAACCCCTTTTACTTGATGTGCAGAATCATCCCCAATTGTTACTTCTTCATCAGTCTCTTCAGTCATAGTGTCTAAGTGTTCTCTAAACCCTGTGATGTGCCTTGAAGAACCACTATCAATCACCCAGTTGTTGATATTGTTAGATACTTGACTTGATAAGGCTGAATAGAATACAAATTTCTCAGAATCATGGTTTGAATTTGACTTTCCTACTTTAGCAAATGATGCTTGTTGATTTGATCTGTCAGGGCACTTCATTGCATAGTGCCCATATTGATCACATCTAAAACATTGTACTTGAGAGATGTCTTTCCTCTTATTGAATGATCCTTTTCCATGGGAATTTCTCTTTCTCTTAAATGATCCTTTCCCGTAAGAGTTTTTCTTACCCCTTTTATTAGATGATGTGTTGAGCACTTGAATGTCCTCATCTATGGGTTTTTGTTTGTTTTCTTTTGTTGAGAGTCTTGTTTCCTCTTGAAGGCAGTCTGTTCTTAGCCTATCAAACTTGGGGAGTTCAAATCTCGCACTTATTCCTTGAACAAATGGCTCCCATGAGTTTGGTAGGCCTCCTAGTGCAATTAGTGTTAACTCTTTGCTATCAATTTGATATCCAATTGTAGATAATTGATCCCTTAGATCAATGATCCTCATGAAGTATGCATTAATGGTTTCTCCTTTCTTTATTTGGACATTGTTGATTTGCCTCTTTAATGCAAGAGTCCTACAGGTGTTGTTTATCTCATAGGTGCTCTCAAGGGATTTGAACATTAGATATGCAGTTTCATGTTTTGCTAGAATAGGTACAATGTGGTCCCTAACTGCATCTACTAAGATTTTCATGGCTTTTTCATTATTCTCAATCCATTGAGTTTTCTTAGGATCATCCTTTGGTTCCCCCTTGTTTTCTTTCACAAATGAGTCTAACTTATTTTCTTTGAGAATCATCATGATTCTGAATTTCCATGAGGTGAAGTTGTTTGCTCCCTCAAGACGATCTTCAAATCTGATCATACTTGACACTATGAAGAATGTGATGTGAATTCGATTTTTTCAAAAAATGCGAATTTTTCTTAGTAATCTGATATCTAGATTTGATTTGGATTCACTCAACTTGGCTTTGATACCATGTAAATGTTATCAAATCTAATCAGAGCTGGATCCTAAAAGACCTATGGAAATTCTAAGTCTGAAATCGTGTGTAACAATTCTAAGTCAGATTTGTACTTCTGTATTCGAATGTGCTGATTGCAGAACATTAATTGATTTCGATGTCTGCAAATAAAGGAAAGAAGTCTTAATTATATGTGGGAGACACGCCTCAAGGAGAGACGCGTCTCATGAGAAGACGTGTCCCTTGAGTGCGCGGGCTCCCTTAACAACCAAACCCATTCGGTGTTAACCATAGACTAATATGAGAATATTTAACAAACAACAATCATATAATATGAATTCCGATTTATCCATTTGCAAATTTCGATCATCATCATCTGAAATTCGAATGACTTATTTGATGGTTTTATATTTTAAGAACAGTTTGGTTAAATATAAATGATGATGATGCATGAATGCAATCATCATTTATATCTGACCGAAGCTATCTTAAATCAACACAAATGAAGAAAAGAAGTTACTAGGTTCATCACCTTCTTTGACACAATTGTCTTCTTGTTCAGAACTTGACTTTTTAGATGTTTGTGTGACTCCATTCTCCTCATAGAATATGTAGGCATACTTGAGTAACATTAAGGTCTTTTTCCATCAAAAATCCTTTTTTAGCCTTAAAGAACTTGAGTGAAAAAGGAAAAATCTCTACTTCTTGGGGATACTCTTGTTTTATTTGTCATTCTTGATTATGTAAGCACATGACATCATTCAATATATAATTATGACAATTATTTCTTACCTTATTAGGTTCACATTGGGTACCTCCCATAATGGAGTCGCTATCAGATTCATCTAAGATATGTTCAAGATCACAGGAAGATCCTTGATTTTGATGTGCAAATATAAAATTTGTGCATATCTTTTGCATTTGTAGGCAATTGCTCATCATGCTGATTAGTTTCATGAAATATGCAATGTTCCACGGGGATGCATTCCCCCCAAAAAACCCTGTGTTTCCTAAACGGGGACATCTCAAAGACTTGGGGACTTGGGGGGGGAACATACCCCAACCACCCCATCACTAGCATCACCATCCCACCACTAGTGTCGCTGTCTCCAAGACGCTGCTAGGACTTTAAGGATGCTGGGGTGTCCTCAAGACTTCTTGGGAACTCCTAGTTGTCTCCAAGATGTATAATTCTTATACTTATACATCTTTTATAACTACTTTTTCAAGTACTATATGTATTTTAACACCCTGCCGCCCGAACCGCCCCCCCACCCCCCTCCCCTTGCCCCCGCCACCCCCAAACTTAGACCCCCATCCCTGCGTCCCCGAAATGCGTCCCCTGCCGTCCCCCTGTCCTCGTCCCCAAAACCCCGAGGAACATTGGAAATATGTTGTATATGTGCCTAGGAAAAGCAACTTCTACTCCTTGCATTGTTGAAGAAGTAGGTAGATGAGATTCATTGTTGACATAATTGATGAAGGGATTTTTTTGCCTCAAGGAGGTGGCTATTGTTGAAGTGATAAGACATTCAAAGGAACTAGCAACTTGATTGAATCTTTTTGTATATTTCCTGAAGTGATTATATGAATTATGATCCTTCAACTTGATGGTATGTTCTTGAGCGCTTTTCAATTTAGTGATGATACTTGTCTTGAGAAAGAAATGATTTTTGAAGATAGAGCATTTATGAAGCAACTTAGAAGAATCTCAAAGAAGTATTTAGAGTGGAAACAATCTTGGTAACTATCGATTGAATCCCACAATGAATTCCCTCTTCGGTTCACTTTCGTCTTTCTTGATTATTGAGGGGTGTTCAAACAAGATCTGACTGTCTTTTGTTGGCTTGAAGTGTGCAAGAAGCCTCTCATTCATTGACTCCCAACTCGTGATTGAATTGACAACAGGATGGTGAAACCAATCATTTGTGATGCCTTGTAATGTTTCCACAAATAAGCGATTTTCAACATCTTCATGAGCCACACTTAGAATTCTGCATGCAGTGATGAAGGCTTAAATATGGTCATCTGGATGTTGCTTGCCATCCCCATAGAATTTTTGATAATTCTTCCTTGAGCCTTAAGGAAGTTCGTGATTTTCTCTGAATGCCAATGGGCCAATTTTAAATCTGAATGGCGATAATGAAGGTAGATGATTGTTGTTGATGTGGTTACCTCGTGATCAACCATTGCTTGTAGGGATTATTTTTCTGAAGCTGAAAAATAATTTTATGAGCTATGGAACCTTTGTGCCAAGTTTGAATGTTATAATAGATGAGACAGTGGTCTTATGTCATTTCCCTAGCAGATTTGCATAAAACTGTTAGCATTTCAATTTGAACCTTTAAGTGCGTCATCAAATGAAACAGATGTGCTACAGAACCACTCTTCAAATAAGAAAGTTATGCTCCTTGTAAATAAAACCTAAACTAAAACTGGACAATGTGTACTTGCTATTCACAATCTTTACATTGTATTTTGGGGTGTTTTGAGAATGCAGTACAAACTAACTAAATAAACACCTATCTTTTTGTCTTCTTAATCTAGAGCACAAGGTGATTCAGCACATTAGTACTAGATAAGATATTTTTGGGATTTTTGACTAAAAGAAAGCCCTACAACTACACACTCGTGTGTTCAGCTAAATGTGGAGACTCAACAATGCAAGTATGTAATTGTAGGAATTTCTTCCAATCATAAAGCCCAAAAGTCTCTTATCCAGTATTGATGTGCTAAATTGCCTTGTGCTTTAGATTAAGAAAACAAAAAGAAAAGCATTTATTTAGTTTATTTGTATTGCATACTCAAAATCACCTCATAATACAATGTAAAGATTGTGAATAAAAGGTACATATTGTCCAGTTTTATGTTCAACTTTATTTACAATGATCTTCCTCTTTTGATTTGAAGAGCAGCTCTACTGCACCTGTTTTGTTTTATATGAGACTGAAATATGTGAATTGAAATGCTAACACTACCCATTCCTACTTGTGATCCTGCTCTATTCACGGTCTGCCAGCTCTTGCCATGACCCTTCTTTGCCCATGTCTGTGCTCTGCTTGTCCTACATTGCACCCATACCTACTCTACTTGTGTGCTTCCCTTCTTGTGTCTGCTCCTTAGTCGGCCCATGTGCTGCCCTTATCTTTTTTAATTGTTTTCAATAAAAAAAAACCTTTCAACAAGAATAGGCAACCCTCCTATTATTTTATTTTCATAAAAAATGACCTATCAACAGGAATTGTTGGCCCTCCACAACAACTGTTGGCAGCGATTTGAATGGAGGGTGGCTTTTAGAATTTTTGACTGTTGATGCAATATTATACTCCTTTTTAATTCAAATCTTATAGAAAATGCTATTCCAATGTTCTATACACTCATTTCATATGTTTCTCTAATTGTATAATGTATGAAATTTATGTATTTTTAATGAAGTTAAGTACTTTTTTAATTTGTTGAGGTTTTGCTGAGTTGCCGAGTCTGAGTCAAAATCGTGTCTTTCAAGTCACTAGTTTTCAAACTATTAGTTCCTGATTCTGATTGCTAAGATGCAATGCCTCTTGGCTTCCTTTGTGTCTGTTTGTAAGTAGTTTGTATATAAATAAGCCTCATGGGCACATGTACATGACTTCTAGAGTTGTAGAATGCTTATACAGCTGATTGTAGGATTGGAATAAGTTGTTTTAGTGAGTTTTAGTTCAGGGCAAGCTTGTAAGAGCCTTGTAGAGGTGCTGTATCAGTTCCACTATGTCCTTGGAAACTTGAAGGGGGCAGCTGGCTTGCAATTCTTGGTGATTTGAGTTGACATAAGGAGGCATAGGCTTAAGTTGTTGGATATTCCCCTTGCTGGGTTTTTCCAGGGTAAATCTGTGTCATTTCTCTTTATTTGTGATAGATTCTTGCTCATTTATTTGCTCAATCTCTGTTTGTACAACTGCTGTCATAAATTCAGAACTTGGATAACATTAAAACCCTATGTTTGAGACTTGTTTGAAGCAAGGTACTCAAAGAGCAGCGATATACATAAGTTTTTCACTTATATATAACTTAGGATCCGTGTTGATGAATTAGGAATGTAATATTTATTTTAATTACAGATCAGATCCCCTATCTATATGGATACAGGCTCTACAATGTTGGTTTTGTTCAAGGAATGGATATTTCTTCATATAATGACTTATGTCGGGAATCTATACCTCAGCAACTTTTTTTTCTAGACTGTACCACCCTTAACTTGGAATGCCTTTTACTTTTTGTTGGAGGACATAGAGATCACATCAATAGTAAATTTAACTAGTGAGGTAACTTTTTCAGAATTTGTCGAAAGCCCTAAAAGAGTTGGTGTGGTACTCTTTGTAACAATATTTTGTTGTCTATCCTATTTGTTGCTCATTTCCTCTGGTAGTTATTTTCTCAGGTTGACTTTTGAAACGGCACTCAAGCTTCGTGGAGGTCCATCATTAGTATTTGCACATTCAATGGGAAACAATGTCTTCCGTTATTTTCTGGAGTGGCTGAAGCTGGAAATAGCTCCCAAGCTCTACAACCAATGGTTGGATGATCATATCTATGCTTATTTTGCTGTCGGTCTGACTCCTTCCCATTGCATATTTTCTTATAATTTGCTTTGAGAAATGTGAGTATATGTGTATTACTAATTTGTTCCTAAATGTACAACTTATTTTGATTTTATTGTTCTGTTGTTCAGGAGCCCCTTTTCTTGGAGCAGTAGAGACCATAAAAGCAACTTTGTCTGGTGTTACATTTGGGCTTCCTGTCCCAGAGGTAAACTCTTGGATCAAGTTAGTTTGGAGGATTTATACATATTTCATATCTTTATATTCTTTTCTACTATACAACATTTGTACCAAAACTACATACTCTAGAACAGCAACTTCATGCCATAGCCGCTTACTCCCATAGATGCTCCCTTTTATGGCAACATCTTACCAATGGTAACAAGAACCCAGAATATCAAGAGAGTGACAACCCTTGAAATCATACATGATTTCATCAAATTTCATGCCTAGAGAATCATTTCAAAACTTATTTTTCCAATCAAGAAATGAGAATATTGCTATTTGAAGATGGAAGACTCTCGAAAAGTCAGCTTGGCAATAGATGAGGTGGAAGATCAGATTTGTCTCCTTAAGGAGTGGGCACTGATTTGCCACTTTATGGGAGCTTTCTTAATTATTCTACATTAATCTTCATTTAAACAAAAGGAGCATAGTATCCTTTGTTTTTTCTATCTCATTTTAATGCTTTCATAACTTTCTTTTGTCATTGGGGAAAATGTTTCATATTAAACATAATAATAGTCATTGGACGCTAACTACATCATCCTTCCCAAAAGAAAAAGTCGTCTTACAGACGACAAGTAAACATCAAGTAACATTAGGGAAGACTTTCCAAAATGATGACGATATTGTAGACAAGAAGCTGTAAACAAATTTAGAAGTGTACTTTGCAAACTCGGACTTGGAGAGTACTTGGAAAATCAAATGAGTTTGGCGGGGGTTTGGGGCAATGCCTCTATTGGGGTCAAGGGGTAGCACCCCTTGTGACGGTTTGGGGGCAACACCCCTACCGGGGTGGAGGGGCAGCGCCCCTCATAGGGTCGAGGTAAGACTTTCAAAACCATGTAGACCTTCATGGTGCACATAATTTGCATGATATTTTAAGAGGCAAAAAACAATGTTGACAAAGCCAAAAACAAAGATTTTGGAGTGTTTAACCAACGTATGCTAATATGTGAGTAATGCTTCAGACCATGCAACCAAGGGACCTTATCTGATTGTATACTGAAGCTAAGAGTGTTTCACCCAACCGATCACTAAGCCCATATAATATTGTAGCAGAGATGTAGTGTAGAGAATGGACTGTGGTTGAGAATACACTTAATTGCTCCCATGAATAAACTCTTGTTGAGAATGACTTCCATGTAATGGCCAACCCCTTTTGGATGATAATTTTTTTGAAGATTGTTTTCAGTTCGGTAGATGTTCCCACTGTAATATGCCTTTCCCGGACAAGGCAAGTTACTGATTGTTTTACCCAGTTTGATAGATTCCCAATTGGATTAAACTTAACTCAACCGCATAAATTATTGAACAATATGGTTAAGCACATGCATATATGACATCTGTAAGATTCTCTAGCGAATCTGACTTCAAACAAGTTTGGTATCACCATATAAAGATGCACAGAAAATTCTTATCAGATTGTTACATACTCAGGAATGTATAATAGGTTTAAACATTATCAGAGAAGGACTGATTCACACTCAACAACTGATCAGAAATTAATTGCAGACTTTACAACTCAAAGACTACAGAAATGTCAAAGTATTGGTCTCAGATTTGAACAGCAGTTTGACATGCACTGGCCATACTCGGTCTGATAGGTAGAAGCGGTCAAAGGTAATTTCTGAGTATTATGATGACTGATTTCTAACAGCAGATTGCTCAGAACGCTACAGCAAGAGTTTCTCAGGCTTATACAGGTTCTACTAAAAAATGGTGTTTCTTTGCTCAGAATCAATAGAAACTCTAACAAATTACAATGTTCAATCCTATTACAGATAACAGCAGATTTAAGGTGATCACAGTAATTTTTAGACCTATGTATGCTCACGCCTTGACTGGATATTGATTTGCAACAGCTTGTAGCAACCAAGAAGACCCTTCAGGTGATAGTCGAGTCTCTTAAATGCCAAAAATCTCCTCAATAAACTGCTCGCTAGGACTCCATAGAGAATCATGACCAAACTGGAAGCTATAGCAGTGTGGCTCAGAGTGTTTTCTGAAACTCTCAATTCCTCCAAGAACCCATGTGTCTGTATTTATGCCCAGAAAAGCCAGTCGGGGTTGTCTCCTTAAATGCACAGAGGAATGGTGACCAAAGGAGTGTTATATTGTTGGTAAATACCAGGCTCAACCCTCCAGCCAAAACCCACGACCTGGGAAATGTGCCTCAGCTGCTTCTATCTCAGACCAACCATGGTGGCGGCAAGCTACTGTCTCAACCAAGGCGTCCAACTGGTTTTCAATGTATGAAGCAAATACAAGCTCACACAAGATAGCGCCACAAACAGAGGAAGATATTCATTCAACTCCAAACCCTTATTCAATCCTTCAGAATTAAATATTCGATATGCAACAATTTTTCCACTAAAAGTGTCCCACAAAATTGCAATGAACGCTCCTATAGAAAAGCTTGAATGACTTCCTTCACAAATCCAGTTAGGGTATATAGTTTCACTACTAAAATTGGTGCCAAAGATTAGGGTTTCCGTCCTCAACCAGCTACAAACATTAAACTGGAAAGAATCCAATAGAGTCTCCTTAAGTTGTCAAAATCATCATGTCCAAATGAGAGCCAAAAGGCAGATTAAATAGAAGTGGAGGGAGAAATTAGGGCAACCTCCAATTTGAATCCTTTTTGTTAGTGTTTTAGGATCAGATTTGACAGAAAGCAAAAATGCAACACAAACACATAAAGAAATGAACAATATAACACAGCATATATCCTCGGAAAACCCTCCTTCTCGAGGGAGAAAAACCCAGCCACAAATATGTCTCTTATATATTGAATGAAATCAGCTTACAAGTCTCAGCACCTCTCCTAGATGCCAATAAATCAGCTTACAAGTCTCAACACCTCTCCTAGATGCCAATATACATAAAACCTCTGATTTCTCCTTGATATCAATCTGCTCTTTGAAGGACAATAACCTGCTGTAAATAATCATCTGTTGTAGATGGAAAACTCTCCTTGAAATAACCACTTCACTTAAGTAAGAATCAATCCCAAAATAGGGAATCGTCACTTGCATGTGCATGCAAAAGGAGACGCACTAGGAGCATTACAATTGCCTATTTTTAGGAGCAGTTACAAATACATTTCATGCAAAGATTCTCTTGCATGTCTGACCGAAGATTCTATTGCATGTCAACCATCTTAAATAAAACATTTATGTGTGTCAGCCAACTGACATAATATCTATTCAGGGAAGATACTTCTGCTGCTAGAAGATACATCCTGATGCTATCAGAACATTAACCTCCAAAAACCATTTTAATATTTGCTTTATACTTTAAAACATTAACAAATAATCCTCAAAGGGGCATCCTGCTCAAAAGGAAACTAGTTTACCTTATCCAGCCTTCTAAAACAACGTTATCTCATTAGGCACCAACGTACTTTTTGATGACCACCTATCTCGTCACTTAAGTTATAATGTTATTATATTAAAATAACTTAAGTGACTTATAAAAAACAAATATTAAATAATCCAACCTTAGGCTCTCCAACACCACTAGAGAAATAACATTGCTAAGGACACTATAAGTTTGGGACCAATTTTCCGAAATAAACTTACTAAAAGTAGCAATTGCTAAAAATAGTAAGTGCTCACCAAATATCAAACTGGCCAAAACATTAAAGCTCATCAGACAACTCCCACATACTGCCCAAAGAGGAAACCCTACATTGCATTGCCGCCCAGACCGGTTACTAAAAATAGTACTTACTAAAAGTAGTAAGTGAGTTAGAACCAAACTAGCCTAGAGAAGGACATTAAAAATAGGGACATTACAGTCCACCCTTCCCAAAGATTGCTTGTCCTCAAGCAATGCCAGTACAATCCTGCAACCAACAATCTGATCAACACTGAATCCAACAATGATCCCATGGTCCCAAGTCAACCTAGGAGAGTTGTAGCACTATTTGTTCACAACACTGTCTTGCAGAGTACCAACACAAGAGACCTCCTAAAACCCTCTTGTAATAAGTGTAATAAAAAACTACATTGACACCATAAACTTCTCAAAAGAATGTCCCTCGAGAGAATCAAACTGTTGTGCCACAGGAGTAAACTCTAGAAAGTTAACACTGGTTCTCTCATCCCAAATAGTAGCTGAACTACAACATAGTGTGATTCTTGGGTTCCAAGTGAGTCTCAAAAAGGAACCACCATGCTGACGCTGTGCCACATTGGTCATAACTGTCAAACCAATGTGCCCAAACTGCACTCTCCTATCCTGGGTCTCCAAAGAGAAAATCATCAAAGCCCATACTGAAAAACCTGAAAGGATTGAAGTCAATGTCATGAAATATATCCTGCCAAGGCAACTTAGAGAAGACTGCATCAATAAACTCACTGCCAATCACGATCCCGATCAACATGAAAATTGCCTTGCTCAACCATAAGAAATTAACCCCGACAGGACACCTCATGATACCCCAAGTTTGGAGCAAGTCAGTCACTGCCATATCTCTAAAATCTGCCAACCAAGAAAAGCCTATCCTGACGCAAACCGAAATCATAACATCAATACTCAACCTCCAAGTGTCAAAATGATGGTCCCGAACACACCAACACACCCAAACCACTGCAATCAACACATCATCTGAAATAATGCATATCATCTCCATAAAGTAATTTTAGTGTCACTCACCAGAGTGGAAACAATAAATTGGTAAACAGTGTCTAGAAAGATACTCATAACTAGCTGCCCCAAAGCCTGCCCAAATTCAAAATCAGTCTGCTCATCAAAAGATGTCATCATAACCAACGAAAGAAAGTGAGGGCAGTGGTACTCAAACTGAAATCCCACTAAAAACATAGGAGAGATGAGTATGGAGGTAGCAACAAAATCATCTCCAAGAATCAAATCATCACTGCCATCCAGGCTCAACCATGAACCGCCCAATTGCTGAACTGAAGAAACCCTCCAACTCATCTGCGGATCCAAAACCGAAGTCATTTACTGGCTAATTGGAAAGTGGGCAGCGGTACTAATATTGGAACTTGACCCACTACTCCAATCCTGAGACAACTCATGATTGGAAACAACACCTGGGTCCCAAACCTTACTATTTTCACCCAATGCCATGCCACAACTAGGAGTAATCCCACCATCCAACTCAAAAAGCGGATTGTCATACGCCATATCAGCATCTACCTCAAACAAAGGATTATCAATATATTGAAGATTATCCTCAACTCCCAAATCAAACCAATCCTCTTGCTGATCCAAATTCCTATTCTCTGATTTTTTTGGACAATGTGCAAGATCATACTCCTCGATGAAATCAATCTCCTTCATTACCTATTTGATCTCCTTTGCCCTTTCTCTACCTTCTTAAACTATTGAGTCTCATAGAGCTGATCATTTGCTTCAAGAAGTGCCTCTTGGGCACTTTCCAAAGCAAGCTTTGTGGAATTAAGCTTGATGGTCAGCTTACTAACCTCTTCCCTTAATTGCTTAGACATAGACAAGGTTTCATTTGCAAACTTGGTGGCTATATCTCTATCATGCATCATGTGTAAGTAAGATGTTTTAAATTCTTCCGTAGAGCTCTTCAATGTATGTAGATCAGAAAATGAGATATTAAGCTCACGTTGTCCCATAGATGCTTTTTGAATTAGTTTTTCCATATGCATATGTTTGCTGTCCAAACTTGATAAAAAGTGATAAAAAGTGCACCTCATTTTCAGCGGATACCAAAAATTGTCTTTTCCAATCATGCTCAAACCAAAGTGACGAACTGCTGCTATGTTGCATGTAAAAATCAGAACTTTCTTACTTGTTATCAAAACCTCCATGGCTGTCCCAAATTACTTGTGCCTCTCCCTGCTCATCCCTAAAAGAAGATTGTGAATCCAAACCAACAAGGCTGCTAGGTCCTTGTTTAAGATCAGCTTCATGCAAGGTGAAATCAAATTTGTTCTCAAGTTCAAGAAAAGCATCATCATTGCCACCCATGCCATCATCCTTGTATAACTATGGAGTTGAAGTGGGAACAACACTATGGTCAAAAGAAAATTCACCCCAAATAGGTTCCTTGCCATTCTTAGGTGCCATCACACCTGGATCCCATGTGTTAAGAGGCTGATAGCCTGATTGCTATTTTCATTGTGCTCCTCCTGTGATGTCTCTTTGAATAAATTATTCTCCAACTCATCACTATACATGTCATTGCAAGAATCTCTCTCCATAAACTGGTCCTGGAAGTCAAAACCAAAACCACCTATGTCTTCATCACTGTAAATATCTTTGTTTGTTGTTTTGGAAGCCTCATCTATGTTGCCTTCAACAATACTATCATCCAAAGGTGCGTTATTGATCTCAATGTTGCCAACCATGATACTAGTGTCTATAGTTTCACTGGATAGCTCTAGAGATGAATTATAGGCTGCTGTCATGTCCTTTCCCTCATGCACAATCTCACCAATGGTAGCCACATGTGTCACAAAGAGGTCATCTTGGGTTCTTGCCATACTTTCTCTGTGTGCTAGCTCTGCTGTATTGCACACATCCTCAACATAAGCAGACACATGCACCATCATAGAATCACCTTGAGGTTCTCCCTCAATAACCAAGAAGGGCTTCAACCTCCCTTCACATTGTTTGAACACTCTGTTGACCAACTCATAAGCAGCAGTAGAGACATCCCGTTCTTTCCTCAAAATAGGTATCAACATAGATATGAGGAGTTGGGGAATAGTATCATAATCATCAATGATAAGGGTCATAATGGTTTGCATGTAAGAAAAAACAGCTTCTCCATGATCCTCACTGATGGATACTATGAAATAATGAAACATCTGGATAATAAGATTTTCACATTCTAAATCAATCAAAAGATAACAAGATTTAAATCTCGCCATCACTTCCAACATCTTAACCCTTCTACCAAAGGAAGGGCCTTGGTTATCGGGTAGCCCACGAAAACTCTCAACAATTAGTTGTAGAACCTCCTTCATTTTTCCTTCTCCATAGGGAAGCTTAGGATCTGTAATCCTGATGAACTCACTAAGACAACTGGTGGCTAGAAGTTTCACCTTTTTGTTCTGAAGCCCCATAAACATTGGCTTACCCAAAGAATGCACCGTGGGAGTCATGGCCCGTCGCAATAACTGAGAAGATAAATTGCTAACTGTAAGAACTCTTCTTGCCCTGACTGCGGTGACTGATTGTTTTTGTCTTGTTTTGCAAATTTTTTACCTTTTATAGTACTTTTCCAATATATGAAATGCAAGAACAATGCATAAAATAATTTCTGAAGGTAACTAATTGATTGCAACTTAAAACTAATTGCAAGAAGCTGGAAATTATTTGACAGCAGCAACATATACAGCTTTATTGATTTTTTTACAAGTTCCCTTATTACAATATCATTTCTAATAAACTTTGGAAATAACTAGCAATTAAAGAACCTGATAGAAGTTGTTGCTGCTCCAATAATGAAGACCACTCTCAAAATGCTATGCAAAAGGCCTATGCTGTCCAAGGCGCCCAGCATGGAAGAGAAACATGTATCAGATGAAGAGTGATCTGCTGCCAGCACTCCCACGTACTGCTGCTGGGAGCTTTTTCTCTATCAAATCTCCTTCTGTATGTATCAGATCTGCTGTTGCTATGAAGACGTTGCAAGGAAATGACACTATATGCTTCCTACCCCAAAAGATTTGGCATGAATGAGGACTATGCCCTTGGCTGGGTGCTCCCTGTTGACTGTAGCAGCAAAGAAAGCTTGATTTCTGAGTGATAATGACTGCCAAAATAAATCTACAAATCTGCAACATATAATATCCTCAATGGTTAACTATAAACCTCTGTTCTGCAATGAATGCCCCACCAACCCCTTGTATTAGTTTCTCTCAAATGCCTCATCACTGTAGCGGGTACTGTTCACACGGGTACTGTAGCAACAGATAAAAGCTTGCAATCTGCTCTTTGATGGCTAACAATGATGAATCTTCAGGTCTGTACTTGATAGTCCTTCAATAATCTCCAAACCCTAGATAAACTCTTCACCTTCAAGCACAATAGAACTTCTGGATGAAGCTCTCCCGAATGCCAAATTCAATGGATATTTCACCACCCCGAATGGCTGCAATACTGAAGAGTGAACGTTCTCCAATGGCTCGAAGAATGAAACCCTTGGCTTCTTCCTCTCAGACAATTTTTACCAAAAACCAATGCTCAATCGAAATGAATGTAAAAAGACCCCAAAGTAAATTGTATAAGCCTTCTTGAGAAAGTTGAATTTCTCCAAAAAGGCACTTTTAATAACATTAAAATGTTATTTTTTTGCATCTTTTAATATTTTGTAAAATACTTTGGAATTGGTGCCCAATATTTAATTAATAATATGGCCCCCTTTTTAATGATGAATTGACCCTCAAGTTATAACTTTATAACACCCTTTTTAATAATTAAATATTATTTTGAGCCATTTAAACTTTAATATTTCCTTCAATATTTAATATTTCATCAGACCGTTTGGAACTGGGGCCAACTCTGTGAATCTCAAGATGGCCAAGTGCCTTACTAAAAATAGTAAGGGTCTCTCACAACCATCCTTTGACTTACTATAAATAGTAAGTATTGCAACTGGAGCCTTGTGAATGCCAAACGAAAGCCAAAACTGAATGCCACTGAACACTGGAGATGATACAATCCTCAAAAGACCCCCTAGCCATCCTTATTAGCCTACGAGAGTCAAAATTATAGGCTAACCATCCACAAACATGAGCGTGCTAAAAAGGGGACATTATAGTCCGCCCTCCTTGAAATTGCTTGTCCCCAAGCAATCTCAACTGCCAACAGATACTCCTCGGTAAGATCGCTCCACCAGGATCCCATGGGTAGAACTGTGCAATGCCCTTGATAACATCAAACTGCTCCTATAACACCCTCCCTAGAACAACTGGCTGAACCCGCTGAGCCAACTCAAACTTGCCATCTGGTGTTGCAGGAGTATAAGTCTCAAGAGGAAGTGGTTCAAATAACTGACCATATTTGCTTCCAAACCTTGTGCAAGGTAAATTGTGATAACTGCTGTCAAGTACCTGGGCCACGAAGCTGTGCATCTGAAATAGGTCTTGCACATGAGGGTCAAATGTGAAACTGTACGCACTCCTCATTGTGTATACCTCAGAAAACTCCTCTGCGAGCTTGGTCTGAAACCCCGATGCACTAGAAGGATCCCAAACACTACAATTAGCGCTCATCTCAAAATCCGGGTCAAGAGTGGAATCAACATCTAACCCAAAAAGAGGGTTATCATAAGATAATGTAGCGTCTGCCTCAAACAAGGGGTTGTTCATAAACTGGACAACACAACCATGCTGATCTAAAGCATACAACTTTTAACCCTTGGAGTCAGCAGCTAACGCGGACTCCTCCTGAATCATCTCCTGCTCTCTCTCCCTTTTCTTCTCTCTACAGAGAGAGATAGAATGCAAGCTCCCATCTGTGATTCCCCTCAACACGTGTTTCCTGCCATCAACCTCAAATGACATCTCCACCTTAGGTACGTTGAGGGTAAATACTCCCAGGTCTTGGAGCCATTTCATGCCCAGAACTATATTCATCTCAGCCATGTTGACCACATAGAAATCAGAGTGTAACTCATAGCTGTTCAACATCAAAGTGAGATTAGCAACCCGCCTGGTACATGCAAGGGTGTATCCATCAGCCACTCGAACTCTAAATCCATCAAAATCCTCAGCCTGTAGTCTGCATCTAGCCGTGGAACTCTCATCAATAAAATTATGTGTTGCTCCCGTGTCCAGCATAGCAACACAATACTGCCCATTAACTTTCCCCCTGAACCTAAATGTGGTCTCATCCTGAACATTAGCAAAGAATGCCATAGGAGCCAAATTCCCATCAACATTTTCCTTCTCATCTTGATGATCCTCTGAAGCTGGCTGATCCGAATCTGAATCCTCATAGTATGCCCACATGATTTGATTTGCTTTTCCCTTAGGTCTCAAAGGGCAATCATGATCCGGGGTGTACTGTTCCTTACACTAGAAGCATAATTTCTTTTTCCTCAACTCCTCACGTGACTCCTCAACCGCCGTGGTTGTTGGTTTCTTTTTCTTATCATTTGCTTGCTGGGAGTCCTCTTTGCTGGTTGAAGGAACATCCCTATGTGAACTTTTGCTTTTTGGGGCAGCAAACTCCATACTTCTTGCTTTTTTCATTGCTTCCTGCAGTGTCGGTGGATCGAAAGCCTTAATCTACCCTCGTAATGATTCCAACAAACCCTCCATGAAGAGCACAACTAGGCTCCTCTCTGAAATGTTAGTCACCATCACGGATAACTTTTGAAAATTGCTGATATAACTCTCCAAGTTGCCAGTCTGCCTAAGTTGTGCCAAGTCCCTGAAATAAACTTCTGGGTCCTTTTTATTAAAACGATCCACCAGTTTGTCCACGAACTCCTTATAAGAGGTGATATGATCATGCTGCACTGCCACCATCCCCTGATACCACCAATCATGGGCTGCTCCCTCTAAGTGTAGTGTGGCAAACTTGGTTGCTTCTTCTTCAGACATAGGTCGAAGTGACAAGAAGGTGTCCACCCTATGAATCCAAGACTGTTTTGTTACCCTGCCACTGCCATGAAAATAGGGTAGTGTGATCTTGCTGGTAGCGTGCTTCAAATCTTTGTTTTGGTTCCGAGGCCTATTCCCTTGTCGAGACTTGTAGTAATCCACCCTTGATTGCACAAATTGGTCAAAATGCATGAGCTTGCGCGCCTCTAGTGTCAATTGTTGCCACTCATTGTGGGCAGCCATAATTGCATCAGCATAGGTTGGATCTGCAACCTCTTCGACATTCCCCTTAACTTGCTCTTCTCTTAGAAATGTGGGTCGAGCAAGGCAATCTGCAGTGCGGGAAAACACTCTCTGCACTCTCCGTGGCCCTGCTACACTCCTATCATCATCTTGATCCTGCGACTGTCTTTTGGGTAAAGTCAACTGCTGTAGAGTTGCTGTGACCTGCTGTAAAACACGAACTACCTGATGCTGGCCATCTCGTAACTCTCTCAAGGTTTCTCTCACCTCTCTGTCATCATCCCTATCTCTATTTCTTCTGACATTTCTCAATGGATCCTCTTCTGACCTGTCACCCATATTTGTTAAAGGTACTTCTGCAAATGGATTATCCCTTTGCCAATCTTCCTCTGACTCCCCTTTACTGCGAGTGTAGTACTTGTGGTGACTTCTCATATGAACTGTCAACCCTCCAGGATGGTAGGATTAAGGCTCTGATAACAATGTAAGAACTCTTCTTGCCCTGACTGCGGTGACTGATTGTTTTTGTCTTGTTTTGCAAATTTTTTACCTTTTATAGTACTTTTCCAATATATGAAATGCGAGAACAATGCATAAAATAATTTCTGAAGGTAACTAATTGATTGCAACTTAAAACTAATTGCGAGAAGCTGGAAATTATTTGACAGCAGCAACATATACAGCTTTATTGATTTTTTTACAAGTTCCCTTATTACAATATCATTTCTAATAAACTTTGGAAATAACTAGCAATTAAAGAACCTGATAGAAGTTGTTGCTGCTCCAATAATGAAGACCACTCTCAAAATGCTATGCAAAAGGCCTATGCTGTCCAAGGCGCCCAGCATGGAAGAGAAACATGTATCAGATGAAGAGTGATCTGCTGCCAGCACTCCCACGTACTGCTGCTGGGAGCTTTTTCTCTATCAAATCTCCTTCTGTATGTATCAGATCTGCTGTTGCTATGAAGACGTTGCAAGGAGATGACACTATATGCTTCCTACCCCAAAAGATTTGGCATGAATGAGGACTATGCCCTTGGCTGGGTGCTCCCTGTTGACTGTAGCAGCAAAGAAAGCTTGATTTCTGAGTGATAATGACTGCCAAAATAAATCTACAAATCTGCAACATATAATATCCTCAATGGTTAACTATAAACCTCTGTTCTGCAATGAATGCCCCACCAACCCCTTGTATTAGTTTCTCTCAAATGCCTCATCACTGTAGCGGGTACTGTTCACACGGGTACTGTAGCAACAGATAAAAGCTTGCAATCTGCTCTTTGATGGCTAACAATGATGAATCTTCAGGTCTGTACTTGATAGTCCTTCAATAATCTCCAAACCCTAGATAAATTCTTCACCTTCAAGCACAATAGAACTTCTGGATGAAGCTCTCCCGAATGCCAAATTCAATGGATATTTCACCACTTCAAATGGCTGCAACACTGAAGAGTGAATGTTCTCCAATGGCTCGAAGAATGAAACCCTTGGCTTCTTCCTCTCAAACAATTTTCACCAAAAACCAATGCTCAATTGAAATGAATGTAAAAAGACCCCAAAGTAAATTATATAAGCCTTCTTGAGAAAGTTGAATTTCTCCAAAAAGGCACATTTAATAACATTAAAATGTTATTTTTTTGCATCTTTTAATATTTCGTAAAATACTTTGTAATTGGCGCCCAATATTTAATTAATAATATGGCCCCCTTTTTAATGATGAATTGACCCTCAAGTTATAACGTTAAGTTATAACTTTATAACACCCTTTTTAATAATTAAATATTATTTTGAGCCATTTAAACTTTAATATTTCCTTCAATATTTAATATTTCATCAGACCGTTTGGAATTGGGGCCAACTCTGTGAATCTCAAGATGACCACGTGCCTTACTAAAAATAGTAAGGGTCTCTCACAACCATCCTTTGACTTACTATAAATAGTAAGTATTGCAATTGGAGCCCTGTGAACGCCAAACGAAAGCCAAAACTGAATGCCATTGAACATTGGAGATGATACAATCCTCAGAAGACCCCCTAACCATCCTTATTAGCCTATGAGGGTCAGAATTATAGGCTAACCATCCGCAAACATGAGCGTGGTAAAAAGGGGACATTACTAACCATGTATAAACATCTTTCGATCTCCTCCAATGTGCTAATAAGACTTTCTTTTCATTGCGGTAGGTGTTCAAGTTTCTTACCTGCATTTAAGAGTGTTTTGCTCAACTCTTTTTCACTCAATGATGCCATGATTTGTATTTGAAACTCAACCTTTGAATTTCCCAACAGGCTGGCAGAATACTCTGTGCTCTGATACCACTGGAATGGCCAACCCCTTTTGGATGATAATTTTTTTGAAGATTGTTTTCAGTTGGATAGATGTTCCCACTGTAATATGCCTTTCTTGGACAAGGCAAATTACTGATTGTTTTACCTAGTTTGATAGATTCCCAATTGGATTAATCTTAACTCAACAACATAATTCATTGAACAATATGGTTAAGCACATGCATATATGATATTTGTAAGATTCTATAGCGAATCTGACTTCAGGCAAGTTTGATATCACCATATAAAGATGCACAAAAAATTCTTATCAGATTGTTACATACTCAGGAGTGTATGATATGTTTAAACATTATTAGAGAAGGACTGATTCACACTCAACAACTGATCATAAATTAATTGCAGACTTAGCAACTCAAAACCACAAAAATGTCAAAGTATTGGTCTCAGATTTGAACAACAGTTTGACATGTAGTGGCCATACTCGGTCTAATAGGTAGAAGGGGTCAAAGGCAATTTATGAGTATTATGATGACTGATTTCTAACAACAGATTGCTCAGAACGCTACAGCAAGAGTTTCTCAGGCTTATACAGGTTATACGTGAAAATGGTGTTTCTTTGCTCAGAATGAATAGAAACTCTAACAAATTGCAATGTTCAATCCTATTACAGATAACAACAAATTTAAGGTGATCACAGTAATTCTTAGACTTGTGTATGCTCACGCCTTGACTGGATAATGGTTTGCAACAGCTCGTAGCAACTAGGAAGACCCTTTAGGTGATAGTCGACTCTCTTAAATGCCAAAAAACTCCTCAATAAACTGCTCTCTAGGACTACATAGAGAATCACGACAAAACTGGAAGCTACAACAGTGTGGCTCAGAGTGTTTTCTGAAACCCTCGATTCTTCCAAGAACCCACATGTCTTTATTTATGCCTAGAAAAGCTAGTCGGGGTTGTCTCCTTAAATGCAAAGAGGAATGGCGACCAAAGGAGTGTTATATTGCTGGTAAATACCAAGCTCAATCCTCCAACCAAAACCCATGACCTGGGAAATGTGCCTCAGCTGCTTCTATCTCAGACTAACCACACTGGCAACAAGCTACTGTCTCAACCAAGGCATCCAACTGGTTTTCAATGTATGAAGCAAATACAAGCTCACAAGAGATAGTGCTACAAACTGAGGAAGATATTCATTCAACTCCAAACCCTTATTCAATCCTTCATAATTAAATATTCAATATGCACCAATTTTGCCACTGAAAGTGTCCCACAAAATTGCAATGAACGCTCTTGTAGAAAAAGCCTGGATGACTTCCTCCACAAATCCAGCTAGGGTAGATAGTTTCACTACCAAAATTGGTGCCAAAGATGAGGGTTTCCGTCCTCAACCAGCTACAAACATTAAACTGGAAACAATCCAGTAGAGTCTCCTTAAGTTGTTAAAATCATCATGTCCAAATGAGAGCCATAAAGCAAATTAAATAGAAGTGGAGGGAGAAATTAGGGCAACCTCCAATTTGAATCCTTTCCCCTCCAAAAACCCTTTTAATATTTGTTTTATACTTTAAAACATTAACAAATAATCCTCAAAGGGGCGTCCTGCTCAAAAGGAAACTATTATACCTTATTGGGCCTTCTAAAACAATGTTAAGTTATCTCATTATGCACCAAGGTACTTTTCGATGGCCACCTACCCCCTCACTTATGTTATAAATTTATTTTATTAAAATAACTTAAGTGACTTATAAAAGGCGAATATTAAATAATCCAACCTTAGGCTGTCCAACGCCACTAGAGAAATAACACTACTGAGGACACTATAAGTTTGGGACCAGTTTCTCGAAATAGACTTACTAAAAGTAGCAATTGCTAAAAATAGTAAGTGCTCACCAAATATCAAATTGGCCAAAACATTAAAGCTCATCAGACAACTCCCACATACTGCCCAAATAGGAATCCATACATTGCACTGTTGCTTGGACTGGTTACTAAAAATAGTGAGTCAGAACCAAACTAGCCCAAAGAAGGACATCCAAAATGAGAACAGTACATTCCAAGAATAGACTTTTGTTGGGACAATTTGAAGGCCGTACAATTGAAGAGTTGTGTCATGAGGATTTTGAACTGTAAAGCGTGCAATAGAAGTTGTAGGCCATACAATAACAACTTGTAAAAAGAACAACGTTTTAGGCCATTCAATGTGAAGATCACGACCTTGCCATAAAATAGAATAAGTCCCACGTCATACAATTATAGATTTATCCCATTGTACAATTGGAAAACTCCCATATTGTACATCAAAAAGTGTAATATCCCTTGCTGATTATGGCCTCAAAATGCTGAAGATATGCTCAAGGAATATTGTCAAACACTTTGCATACAACCTCTTTGCTTGCTGGTCTGAAGTTTCAGTCTGATTATCTTGTTTGGAGGGATGTCAAACATGAGCTAAATGCTTGCAAATGATTACTAAGATGTCTAGGTGAAGAACTAAAATGCAAATGCAATTCTTTTTGTTTCTTGAATGCACATAGATGACTGAAAACTACTTGCAATATGCAGCTACAACAACTAGGAATTATGACAAACACTTTGGATGCAATCTAAGATGACATTTATGCAACTATAGCCAAGTGGCATTAACACAAACACTTGGTATGCAATCTTATAATAATATTTATGCCAAAATGAGAACCTACAGCCAAATGACATTTTGTCAAACACTTGGCATGAAGATTATTATGCTGATTATGAACAATGTAGATATGAACATTACAACAATTATTTGGTATGCAACTCGTTTCTTCTTATTGAAATGCCAACCTCACTACAATGCTGATATAGAAAAGATGAGCCAAGACTCTTGGCATTACAATATAAATTCTGAGTACAAAATGCACACCTACAGCAGCAATCTTAGATGACTGAAATGTCAATGCAAACTACTCTAAAATGATGAAGAAACCGGAGTAAATGAGCGTCTATAACTGAAGAAGAAGTGGCAGCCTTCAACTTGAAAACTGGTGCCTTCTCCTAGCCAAATCGAATTCTTCTTGCAGCTGCCCCTGTTCTGACTTGCAGCATTAGATATAAATTATTGGCAGCCTTAAACACCTTCAAACAGCCACTAACTTCGTCCCCAAAGCCTCTAGAGTGGTGTGCTTCAATCCCTCAATGAAATTGATGCACATTAGGAGCTGCATGAACAAAATTGTAGCTTCGAAGTCTGCAGATCGCCCTGGCTGAGGTAACCAATCAGAATTTTTTTAATATCATAGCTGCCTCCAAAATGCCAAGCAATGTTGTTACCAATCTGCAATTTGATCTCCACTCAAACTATCACAATTTTGCTTCAATAAGCTGATGTAAAATCTTTATTCCCAAATTTGGCGAAAGGCCACAAGATTTGCAATGTAGACACAAGTTGAACTTCTAAAATGAAGCCCACAACTGACAATAATCTTAGTTGAGAGTTTCATAGCCTCAAAATTGCACAACCAATGAGAGTTTCGTTCCCAAAGGCTCAAGAATGGCAGAAACCCTAGCTGGTTCCTTCTTCAAACAAATTCTTCAAAACACATATCAATTCCTGGATGCTTAGAAGCTTGGCTTGAACTCCCTTTATACTTTTTCAATCCATCTTCAAGAAGCTTCTAGAAATAATATTATTTTATTTTATTTTATTTTAGTGACTTTATGATATAATATTTTATTTAAGTCACTTTATTAAATTAATTAAATATAAGGTCACTTTATAATATTTATTTAATTAATAACCTTACAAATAATTAATTTAAATATTATCTCCCTTATTTCTCCAATCCAACTGAATCCAGGAAACCATCCACTGACTAGGTAGCTGCCACAAAAGACTTGCTAACCATGCTCTACAAACATAAGATGTACAATGGAAAAATTGACTGGCGGTTGATAAGGTTGTACGATGGAAAAATTGACTAGCAACCGTACAATAGTTTTAAGAGGTCATACAAACATAAGATATTTTTCCTTTTTTATCATTATTTTCAAATTCTTCCTCATATTTTTTATTTTTGAATATTTTGCTCTCTAGTTTAAATATTTTACTCTTAGTACTTTGAAATGTACCGCCAGTAATTTTGAATTCTTTTGCAAAGCCAATTACCTCTGTTGGAATTGTCGTCTTTTGCAAACCGTGGCTTGCGTTTGGCACAACACCATCCATCTTTTCCATGTCATTCTTTGTTGCTTGCTTATCATCACACAATCCTTGTTCGTCTTTATCAATCTTTGTAGCTTCAATAAAATTATAGTTTGACATAAATACTTTATAATCCTACATTTGCCAATATGAAATAAGCCACAAAGAGAATTTGTTTCATCCTTCGAACATGACTGTAATGTTGATGTTCAGCTGCGGGCCTCTACTTCCTGCCACGATTTCCATAAGGCAATAAATTAAATATAGCCTAATGGCTATTTATTTATGGGAGACATCTTTTAGTGAAGAGGCGCTTCACTTAAATGTTAAATAATATTTATTTTATGTGGCCAACTTCATTTGCCACCCTTTGTGTGAGACACAACCTTTCAAATTGGAGGCCGACCTTTCCTCTACCAAGGGACGCAATTATTGGTGACTCTCTCTTCGATTGGTATATAAGGGAGGTGCTATTCTTTACTTCATCATTCATTCTATTCATTGTCAAGAAGTGCGAATTCATCTACAACAAGGAGTTCGATATTGAGTTCAATATTTATCTTCATAGAGATTGATATTATTGAAGGAGTTCGATATTATTGTTGGAGATTGCACCAAGTGTGGTGCTGATTGATTCAGCCTTGCCTTTGGCCTTATTGTAAAAGCGTATTGCTTTCTATTATTCAATATATAAGAGATATATTGTTGCTGGGTTTTTCTCCCTCAAGTTGGAGGGTTTTCCTAGGGTATATGCTATGTCAAATTGTTGAAATTTGTTCTATATCTGCTTATTTAATTTCTGATCCTAAAACTAACATGGTATTAGAGTGGGTTTAGAAAAGATTTGACCAGATATGGCAGATTACATACCATAAGAATCAAGTCGAATTAAGAATGAAGAATAGCTGATTTGGCATCAGTATTCTCCTCTGCATTCTCTTATTCTGGAAGAGTCAGTTTGTATTCATCAAGTCGTCGTATCAGGAAGCAAATTCTCAGAAGCTGCTTGGCCAGTTAGAGGATTTGACATTGGATGGTGTCTACGGTGAATGGTTGGCATGTATTAGAAGTCAATGGTATTCAGGAAACAAGCCATCCGTTAGGTTGTGGTGACCACAAATGTGTATCGGCAAGGAACGACATTAGTATGTTTGTTCGATACCATTCTCAATCATTCTTTACATGCTGTTACTCTTGGTGAGCGTTCTATCAAAGAACTTATAGCATGTCGAATATGTGATATGAAGAGTGTCAGGAATTATAGAAAAGACGGGAAATAAGATGGAAATAAACCATAGACACCAAGCAAATAATATCAGATTTTCTCCGTTGCAAGAAATTCGATGAAAGAATCGGGAGCTGCTTGAAAGTTGTGGAATTCTTATGCAGGATTTATTTAGCCACCGAATCTGTTGAGGCTTTTAGTGTGAAAAAGTCAAGAGAACCATCTGAGAGGTAGCGCTTCAAAAGACGAAATCTAATCATCACAAATAAGATAAGGAAAGGGGAGTGCTTGAATAATTAATCGCATTTAGAAGGAGCCGACTATTTATTGTTAGTCTCAGGTGAAGACAAGGCACAGATAGAGACGAAAATATGTGAAGACAGAATCACTACAGTCATCGTCAGCTTGGGGAAAACCGCAGTCTCCAGAAATCACTGTGAGGTGGACAAAAAGACAAACTTCGATCAAGACAAATTTGTCTCATCCAGCAACAGATAAACAAAATGCCGCTTAAGTCTAATCTTATCAAAAGAGCCAGGTTAGAGCCAAATCGTGTCTTCATTGGAGGATACAAATATTGTCTTTTATGAAGACGTGGGAGTGGCTAGCATTCGATAACCTTTAAGATATTCAATATTCTATGAAGCATTCAATATCAGTTAACACTGGGCAGAATTGAAGGTTACTGGCCGCATCATTGGAGGACGATATCTATTGTCTTGAGCACAACTCTAGCTGGAAGTTCGTTTTTTGGAGATTGACTTCTCATTGATTTGATCAATGGCATTGGGGTCTCAAGCTTGAAAGGTAATCAGGGGTCTCAAGGCAAAGTGTCAGCTTGAAAGAAATTATTGGGCCAAGTTCTTTACACACGAAAAGATTTGGATTGCTTCCGTGGCTTGAGAATCATCATTGCTAAGTGACGTGGAAGTCATGACAAGTCATCGATGAGTGACTATACTCTTGGGAGGCATTGCTTGAAATCACAGCATAACAATTGCCTGTTCGCCGGTTGTATATCCTACAGTACCAGACAATTAAACAAAAGAAATATGGATATGTGAAGGTTCAATGAGGCTTTGAAAGGTTCGTGGATGAAATGGATTCACAATTTGAAAGATACCAAACCAATTTTTTTTTCTTTTTGCAATTACAAACAACATGCGCCCGTTAGGGTTAGCTGGAAAACCCAAATGATGCAGAATTCAACTCTAACCAAGAATGTACACCAGGATCCCGGAATGGGCAAGGTGTGAGCATGTGGTCAGAGGATTTCAATGCAATGCAATACTGAATAACTCTAACCAAGAATGCGCCAGATGACGGCGAGCATATGGCCAGAGGATCCCTATCAACGACAATGCTGAAAGTAACTCGACGCCAAGAATGTGCTAACCAATCCCAAGGTGGGAATGGGGCTACCATATGGCAGAGATGCTAAATCTATAATGCAATTCAAAGTAAATAGGCGGCAAGCCAGCCTCTTCCACTTATTCAGTGGGTAATACAAAGCATGAAATGAAAGATATTAAGAATTGCTGACAGTACTACTGTTCAGCTTACAAGTAATAAGAAGTGCCTGCAATAACATGGATTAGATGCATCTTCAATTGCTGCAAAGGTAAATGGAACCTCCACAAGGCTTAGTATGACTTCCTAACACCAACCCTTCACCAAAATGCACTTTACTCAAAACTGATATGACAGACGAGCAGCTTGAATGACAGAACCAGCACTCTAATATCTCACTAAAATGCACATATCTCACTCAATACCCACTCTAATGAAGTGAAATCAAATGCAAAATACCCTAATAAGTATGGCAACCAAGATGGGATACCACACACATACCAAAAAACCTTTAATTATTTTTTGCACAAATCCCAATGAAGTACAAATGGTACGGCCCACCAAGAGGGGCGATTTTACTTTATAAAATCCAATTCTCAATCAAAAAATCTATAACTTTCCAAGAAGGGTCGCTCCTAGCAAGGAATCTCAAATGATCAATACCCAGAATGAGATGAATTTTATTTTGAACTTTATGATTGAAACTACAAATTTGATACAACATTCAGCAACTCCAGAAATGATAGATTATGCAATCAACTGAACTTCAAAAGACAAAACAAAGCTACAATGCAATCCTCATTACAAAATCTCTCACAAGTAGACTAAATTCTCCACTAGATGCTATCTCTCAAGCATGAAGTCGAGCCAAGGCTAGGAGGCATTCATTCCTCGAAGCAGTCCTAGCACTATTTCGGTAGGATAACAATACTTCAGACATAAGATATCCAAGTGAGGACCCAAGACTTCCTTTTATAATTTTGAGAAGGCCCTCCAGAAGCTTCTAGAAACCCTAATTTTCAAATTTGAAATAACCCCTTTTCCCTCCAAAGATGGCGTCCTTTTTCACTTTTCACTTTTCACTTTTAACTTTATCCATCCCTTCAAACATAGGCATCCACCTTCAAGCATCAATTTAGACCTTAAGAATTATAAAATTACCTCAATGAGGCGCCACCCCTTGAAGACCACCTTTTTAAAACAACATTAAGTTATGTGACTAGGCCAAGGGGGGGATAACATAACATTATTTAAATAAAATGAACTTATCTCTCCAACTGCACCCCAAGGCCAAATTGAACAATTCCAACTGAACTGACAGCTGAGGGAAGCCAACTGAACAGGAACCAACTTGTCAAACTGCCAAAAAATAGAATTTACTAAAAATAGTAAATCCTAGAAAGTGCTCGGAACGCAAAGCCAGACACACCACAACGAAGCTCTCTGAAAACCTAGAAAGAATCTGCAAACCAATCACCAAGACTCGAGCAACAACAACCACCAAAACAGGAAACCCTAATTTCACCTTCCGAGTAGCCTACGGATCTCCGGAATAGGCCAACGGTCAACTGAAAAGATCATGCTCAAGAAGGGGACATTAGACAATTGTATGCTAGCGCAAGACATTAAAATGAAGCGATCATATTAGGGAGGCTGTGTAAAGTCACTTCTTTCTTGCCACCATGGGAGTTAGAGCCTTAGGAGGAGTTTCAATGATATTGGGGGGTGGCTGTTTACTCTGCAAAGACAACCATCAAACCTTTAGGAGCTGCTTATAGAGTCAAAGCTTTGAGTTGCCATATTCCTGCAGCAAGTTGTGAGCTTAGGCAGTGGAAGCGATTGATGCTAGGTCACGATTGCAAGCTTTGCAGGCAATCTTGGACGAGGAGGTCAGGAGGTTGATGCAAGTACTTGGAGATTCAGAGGGAGTTACATCATCGTGAAGATTTTTGTTAATGCATTTTTCTCTGTGAGAGAGAAATTTGAGGTGTAAGCCCCTGTTAATGCATCTTTCTCTGTGAGAGAAATTTGAGGTGTAAGCCCTTGTTAATGCATCTTTCTCTGTGAGAGAGAAATTTGAGGTGTAAGCCCTTGTTAATGCATCTTTCTTTGTGAGAAAGAAATTTGAGGTGAAAGCCCTTGTTTCCACCCTTTGGGAGTAGCCATGGTGGATGTCATGTTGAGAGACTCCGTGATGATTTCTTTGTACTTGTGTTTATCCACCCTCTGGGAGTAGCCATGGTGGACATCATGTTGAGATGATGACATCACGTTGAGTGACTCCGTGATGGGCACTTGTGCACATGTTCTTGTCCATACATGGGAGTAGGCATGATGGGTGATATCATGTTGATTGACTCCATGATGAGCTCTTTCCACATATGGGTGTAGCCATTGTGGGTGTCATGTTGAGAGACTCCATGACATTGGATATCTGGAAGTATTCCTCCTTAGTTGAGAGGGAGTGTTGATGTTCAGCCGTGGGCCTCTGCTTCCAACCATGATTTCCATAAGGCAATAAATTAAATATAGCCTAAGGGCTATTTATTTATGGGAGACATCTTTTAGTGAAGAGGCGCTTCACTTAAATGTTAAATAATATTTATTTTGTACTTCATTTGCCACCCTTTGTGTGAGACACAACCTTTCAAATTAGAGGCTGACCTTTCCTCTACCAAGGGACGCGATTATTGGTGACTCTCTCTTCGATTGGTATATAAGGGAGGCACTGTTCTTTACTTCATCATTCATTCTATTTATTGTCAAGAAGTGCGAATTCATCTACAACAAGGAGTTCGATATTGAGTTCAATATTTATCTTCATAGAGATCGATATTATTGAAGGAGTTCGATATTATTGTTGGAGATTGCACCAAGTGTGGTGCTGATTGATTCGGCCTTGCCTTTGGCCTCATTGTAAAAGTGTATTGCTTTCTATTATTCAATATATAAGAGATATATTGTTGCTGGGTTTTTCTCCCTCAAGTTGGAGGGTTTTCCCAGGGTATATGCTGTGTCAAATTGTTTAAATTTGTTCTATATCTGCTTATTTAATTTCTGATCCTAAAACTAACATGTAACTCCAAAATTCCTTTGTGGTTTGGTTCAATCGGACTCTAATTCTTCTTCAAGGTCTGAATTTGATGAATTTGAGGAAGTTGCTTCCTCAGTAATTGCTTGATTATTCAAATTGATTATATAGTTCCGACCCCTATTCTCAATAGAGATTGTATTCTTTTTCCAATTGTGATCGACTTTGATTTCTACTAGCCAACCTTGACTCACCAATGCATCGTACACTTTCTTCCTTCATAAAATGACCACAAAGTTGAACAAAGATGCTTGAATTCCAATAATTACCTTTTGTCACATTAAAAATCCAAGTACCTTAATACCTTATTGATCTACACCCACTAGTTGAAAAGTTGGGGGCCAAATGGTCATCTTGGCCAAACTTCTCCAAGTGTCTTCCAAAAGTACATTGACTCCAGACTCACCATCAACAGTTGTATTGGTGAGATTCCTTCCAAGGATCTCCATATTCACCACCACCTGTTTCTTTTTCATGTTAACTATTAGTATCATTGGATCAATCACTTGGTTGCCTAACAACAGAGGTTCATTTATTGGATCTTCATTCTTGCCAAAGTCCAATTGGGCTCTAGCATGCACCATCTCATTCTCCCTTGATATAGTATTAGTCATAGCATTTTGGATTTCATGAATACTTTGGAATAAATCTAGTACTTTAATTGGTATTGTAGCTTGAAGCTAAGTCACTAGGTTCGAATTCGGCAACATTGAAATTTAGATGAAATTTGACAAGGAAAAAATTCGAAAAGTATAAAATTCGGATTAAATTCGCCTTATGTTTTTATTTTTTATTTTTAATGAATATAAGTAATATATCCATACAATTGTCTAAACAGTTTAACATTTATAAAATATAAACCATAAGAAATACTAAATTATAGTTTAAAAAACATAAAAATAAAATATTTTAATTTTAAAAACAAAATAAAACACTATATTTTAAAACATAAAATAACAAATATAGTAGTTTTTTAATTTAATTCTTAAAACTTAAAAGTATAAAATGAATATATATTAATTTTTTATTTTAATTTTTAAAAACAGAAAAAGTTACTCCATTTTAAAGTTTAATTTTAAAAATCAGAATACTAAAATTAAGATAATACTAAATCTACATTTATTAAATATTAATTTATTAATATAAATTTTATACAAATAAAAAATAAAATATTTAATCTTTCAGGCAAGAAAACCTAAAGTAATAAAAGTATAAAACAATATAATATTAAAATAAAAAAATTCGCTATATTACCATACGAAGGTTTGAGTAAAAAAATGAAATGAAACATGAAGGTCTGAGTCAAAAAACGAAAATCCATGGCGCCAGAAAATGCATATTAAAGGTTTTGAGTCACGGCGGCTAAACGCTACTCCAAGTTACTCCCATCGACCTTCAACTCCTTTAGATCGCGTTTGAAGAAGTCGCGTTGCACAAAGATGTGGTCGTGTTTCAGAAAGACGTGATTTCTGCAGGTCGTGGCAGATTTTTTTAAAATGTTATCACGAAAACCCTAAAAAACGCTTCGAAAATCCTAAAAAAAACGCTTTCATCAGATGCCGTACTGATTTAAACGAATTTATTCGAATTTTAGGTTTTTTTAACACATTCGCCGAATTTCAAATTTCAAGCATAAAATTCGGCGAATGCGGTGACTTAGGCTTGAAGTACTTTTTGTCCAATATTTTTCTTGTATTGTAATTGATTTGTTGCCATACTCATGCTTGCATTTGAGTGGTGTTGTTTGTTATCCATAGTTTGCTCCATTTCGGCTATTTTTTCATGAAATCTTGCTTGTTTTGTACGTGGATCCAAGTATAGAACCTTCTTTGCCTGGGCTTGAGTAACAACCAATACTTCATTTTTTCTTATACCAATCATTTTGACGTTGGATTTTTGCTTTGAACATTTGATGTCTTCATGGTCTCTAGGTCCACACCATTTGCACAATAGTTGCACCTTGGCTTACTTGTTCTTGCAGTCTCTTGCAAAGTATCCTCATTCATTACATTGCTGACATTGTATGATTGGATGTCCTTTGGGGTTGTACTCTATTTGACCTCGACCTCTTTGATTTCAATAACTACTTGGAGATGCACTTTGTGGCTTCAGTGGAGTGGATTGTTCTCTTTGTTAAAGAGTACTTGTGTACTCCTTGTCTTTAAATTGTATGGGCACTCCTTTATTGAATGAATCATAACTTGGCAAATGTCACAAAACATCTTTCTAGGATAGTTACCTTTTGTGTGCCCCTTTGTTTTGCACTCAATACACCATAGTTCATTAGTTTCTTTGTTGGTTTCTTCTCTGCCTCCAATTCTTTCATCATTCAAAGCATGTCCCTCTAGAGCGCTTGTATCATTCCCAATTCATTGTCACTATTGTCATTCAAACTTCCATCTTCCTCTTTTTCTTTTACTATGCAAGGACATTTTATCTTCATTTTCTATGTTCATTGCTCGATTATAAGCTTCTAAATACTAAGAGGGTCATACTACCATCATCTTTTTTCTTAATGATGGAAGTAGGCCTTCAGTGAACCACCGCTTTATTAGACCATCCCCTATTGATCAATCTCCTAACTACACCAAGCTTATCCCAAAATTTTACAAATCTATCAAGAATGTCTGCAGTTTAATCTTTTGAAGAACAATATTGCAATATAATCAATCCATCTTCTACAAGTCATCTAATGAAATGACAATGTAGTTCCACATGTTTGGTACGCTTGCGGAAGATTGGATTCTTGGAAAGTTCAAGCATCCCTTGATTGTCATGGAACAAGGGTGAAGGCTCTACTTGAGGCATCTTCATGTCTGAAAGTATCCTTTTGAGCCATAATACCTCACATGCTGCTTTTATTGCTTGATATTTTGCTTCTGTTGAGGAGAGAGCTACAGTTTGTTGTTTGTTTTTGGTCCTAGGCTGAAAACATATCCAGAAGTGGATTTTCTATCATCAATAGAACTTGCCCAATTTAAATCTGTGAACCCAACCAACCTAGGATCTTTGCTTCTGTTGTATAGAATGCTAAAGTCAAGTGTCCCTTTCACATATCTCAACATCCTGTTCGCTATAGTACAATGCTCTGATTACATACTCGGCGAGTACTCTCCGAGCAGACGAGTAATCGTTTTTTTTTTTGGCTGGGCGAGTAATCTTCACTTTTACTCGCAGGAAACCCTAGCCGATTTTTTTTTCTGTTTTTTCCCGAGTAATCGCCGTGTAATCTGTTGTTTACTCGCAGAATAATCGTCACAAAAACCCAAACGCTTTTTTGACGCGTTTCTGACGCGTTTTTCTATGAGTTTTCATTTTCGCGGGTATTTTTACCGCGTTTTGGACGCGTTTCGTGCTATTAAACCCTCGTTCTTACCATTTACAATCACCTTCGAGCGATTTACAGTGGTTGTTGCGCGATTTGGACTGGTGGCTACGCGATTTGGACTTCTGGCTGGGCGATTTGGACTTCTGGCGCGATTTCCAGGTTAGTTTGAAACTTTGATCAAAACCCTGTGCCTTCAATGAGTGATATTTCCTGCGTTTCATATACTGTGCTCCATATTTATTTATTTTTTCAAATACCCGAGCTTCAGATGACGCGATTTAGGTTTATTCTGCCAATCTTAAATTTTTTCAAATGCCCGCTTCAGAAATGACGCGATTTCATCATATTCCGCGATTTAGGTTTATTCCGCCAGACTTCAGACGCGATTTGCATTGGATTTATTTTTTTTCAAATGCCTGAGCTTAGAAAATGACGCGATTTGCATTGGATTTTATTTTTTTCAAATGCCTGATAGAAAATGACGCGATTTCATTTTATTCTGCCAGGATTAATTAAAATAATGCGATTTACATTGGATTTAGTATTTTTATTATTTTATACATATGCTTTGTATAAAATAATAAAAATATTAATTCATTTATTTTCTACATCAAAATAATATTTATTATTATTAAAATTTCGTTTTCATTTATTATTTTATTATAAATTTATAATAATATCATGGAAGTTAAAATGTTCACTTTTATACATAATATTTAATATTTATTAATTATTATTAATTTATTATTTTAAAACAAAAATTTCATATATTATTTTATTATAATTTATAATAATATCATGGCAAATAATACTATTGTTTTACATTTCTTATTATTATTTGCCAAGATATTATTAATATATTATAATAAAATAATATATAAAATTTTAGTATTAAAAATTTAAAATAATAATAAATATTAAATAAGATGTAGAAAAATGATATTATTATTTGCAATTTCGCCATGATATTATTGATTTATTACAATAAAATAATATATGAAATTTTACATTTAAAAATTAAAATAATAATAAATTCTGATGTAGAAAATACTTAGCATTGAAAATAAAACATGCTCAAGAGTCGAGAGTCAAACTCATACAATGTCATTATCATACATGATTTAATCTTTAATGAATAAAATGAAAACATGCTCAAATTTCAGCTTCTAAAATGATTGATGCTAATATGATATCACAGTAAACTGATAAGTGAAAGCTGAAACAAGAAACAACAGATAACTTGCTGCTCCCACAAAAACTAAAAATATAAGAAACAACAGAATCACAGATAACTTGCATACAAGTAAATTAAATCAATGTGCATCCAACAAAAACTAAAAATATAAGAATGAAAAAACTGAAATTAGAAAGACAGTATACTGAATGAAATGTCTTACAATCTTTCACTTTGATAGTTTACAACTTTACTGTTTGATAATGATTGAAATTATAACGGTGAAGTTAAACAATTAGTTGATTGTTGATGTTCCTTTCACTTTGTATTGGATTTGTTACATCTTCTAATATATTCATTATTCAACATCTGATATTGTAGGTTAATATTTAATTGCAATGGCATCCGCCTCTGCATCTGGTTCGAACACAGCTGCCTCAAGCCAGAGCATTGAAAGGAGACCCCCTGGTAGCCGTGATCCCGCTTGGAAACATGGATATTATGGGCCAGTACCAGGAAGTGTTATTTGTACTTGGTGCAAGAAGAAGATTAGTGGAGGCATCAATCGCCTCAAATACCATCTTGTTGGTATCCCTTGCCATGATGCAAGGGCATGTCCAACAGCCCCTGCAGAGGTGAGATGAGAGATGGAAGCTCTTCTTGCAGCACTTGATGAAAAAAAATTGGAGAGGGCAAAGACACAAGCAGCCATACAAGCAGCCATTGCTCCTAATTTGACTGAAGATTCTGAGGTAAATATGCAAGGCATTGTGGGCTCTAGTCGTGGTCCACGTATACGTACACCATCCACTTCATCCACTTCGAGCAAATTCCAATTTTTTGTCCCTAGAAATGTTCAAGGATCACAACCTTCATTGGAAGGTACTGGGTGGAATAAGGAGGTGCACAAAGAAGCAGACAAGGCTTGTGCTAATTTTTGGTTTTATAACAACCTTCCCTTCAATGTAGCAAGGAGTCCGTATTGGGAGTGTTTGGTGACAGCATTGACAGTTGCAGGGAAAGGGTACAAGGCTCCTAGTCCAAGAGATATAAGTGGCAGGTTACTTGAAGATGCTATTGTAGATGCAAAAGGAATTGTGGAAGCTCAAAAAAAGCAATGGCAAAAGTATGGATGCTCAATTCTTTCAGATGGCTGGACAGATGGAAGAAACCGCACTCTTATCAATTTTATAGTGGCTTCAAATGGTGTGTTGGTTTTTCTAAAGTCAATTGATGCTTCCAACATAATAAAGAATGCAGAAAATTTGAGTTTGATGTTGGAGCGGGTTGTTTTAGAGGTGGGCATAAAAAATGTTGTCCAAGTTGTTACTGACAATGCAGCGGCATATGTGGCAGCTGGTAGATTGCTTCAAGCAAGGCATCCAACACTTTTTTGGACCCCTTGTGCAGCTCATTGCCTTGACCTTCTTTTGGAGGACATAGGCAAAATTGACTGGGTGAAACCAATTGTAGAACAAGCAAGAGACATAACAAAATATATATATAATCACCCATGGGTTCTTCAATTGATGAGAGATCACACCAAAGGGAAAGAGCTTGTGCGATCGGGTGCTACAAGGTTTGCAACTAATTTTCTTACGTTGCAAAGTATCACTAGTTTATTGACTTCCTTGAAGCAGATGTTTGTGAGTCAACCATGGGTAGACTCAACTTACTCAAAGAAGGCTGATGGAGAAAAGATTCAAGCAATAATCTTTGATAGTCAATTTGCAACTAGAGCATTAGAGATTGTCAAGGTAATTCAACTCTAATGAATTTTTAGATTGAATCCTTTTTTGTTAATTTAGAATTCTATAAGTATTTTGTTTCATTGTAAGGTGTAATTTAAATTTGGTTCTACTTTGTAATTTATAGGTGACTGAGCCATTGGTGAGGGTCTTGCGCTTGGTGGATGGTGAGAAAAATGTGATGGGATATCTTTATGAGGCAATGGATAGGGCCAAAGAGGCCATCCAACACTATTACATGGGGGATGCAAATAGATTTAACCCTATTTGGGATATCATTGATCGAAGGTGGAACAATCAACTCCACCAACCCATTCATGCAGCGGGGTACTTTCTCAACCCCAAATTCTACTTCTCTGATGGCTTCACGGATCCTAATGGGGAGGTTATGGAGGGCCTATTCACATGTATTGACAGGATGACACTTCAGTCTGAAGTGAAAGACCTCATCCTTCTAGAGTTGCAACAATATAAGGCAGCTAGGGGGCCTTTGTTTTCTTCCACATTATGTGAACGAGGAAGAGAGATCCAAACACCATGTAAGAAAAAGTGAAGCCTTTATCTTGCAAGTTATGAATTACAATTATTATTACTTATTAGTTATTACAAATTATAATATTGTTTATTAATATTTACAAAACCTTGAATATCTTATTTGCAGGTTCTTGGTGGGAAGATTGGGGTGGAAAAACCCCAAATTTGCAAAGGGTAGCCCTCCGAATTTTGTCTCAACCTTGTAGTGCTTCTGGCTGTGAAAGAAACTGGAGTTTGTTTGATGCCATTCACACGAAGAAGCGTAATAAGTTGACTCAACAACGCCTCAATGATCTTGTTTTTGTGCAGTATAACCTTCGGCTTCGCACAAAAAAGGTGCAAGAATTGACAGATGAGCTCATTGATTTGGATGACATTGATCCATACAGTGATTGGACCGTGCAGGATGATGAGGCCTCCTTGTTTACAGAGGATGAGATTGCTGATTTCGAGAGGCAAGCTATGGAGGATTTGCCTACAGCAGAAGCAGGGGAGATTGGATTGGATGACATTGATGTGGTGGAGGAGGAGCCATTACCACCTACCAGCATGGTGGAGCCACTGCCACAATCTTCTACGCCAAGTAAGGAACTAGAATCGAGTGCAAGGACCATACCCTCTACCTCCCAATTTTTCACTAGGTTGGGGAAGAGGAAATTGTAATTGCCTAGATATGAAATTTATGATGATGATTTTCAAATGCAATCATCATAAATTCATTAGTTATTAGCAGTTTCACTATGCGGCTTCATATAATGATGCCATTTTGTAATCCATATGTATTGAACTATGAAATTTAATATAAAACACTCCCTCATGGTTTTTAGACTCATTTGATGCATTTTGTAATTGAATTTTGCAAAAAAAAAGTGTTTTTATGAGAAATTTTGCTGCTTTTTAATTTGCCGAGTATTTGCCGAGTATTTGCCGAGTTTTTCCCGAATTTTTCCCGAGTCAAAATTTTTGGGCTTGCCGAGTACTCTCCGATTCCGAGTATGTAAACTATGGTACAATGTTCTACATTTGGTGCTACCATGAACCTGAAAATGAAACTTACAACATAACTCAAATCAAGTCTAGTGTCTGTAAGGCATATAAAGCGACCCACTAGTTGCTTGTATTGTGACTCATTGATGGTCTTAGAGTCGGTTTTGGCTAAAATGTTCAGCCCTTTTTCCATAGATGCAGACAAAATTTTGCAATCTGTAATTCTAAATTAGTCTAAAAATTTCCTAGCATATTTAGATTGTGAAATAAAAATTCTGCCACTTGTTTGCCAAACTTCTACACCTAGACAATAATGTAGGAGACGTAGAATTGTTATGGCAAAAGATTTACTAATATTAGATTTGATTTTATCAATAGCACTTGCCTCACTACTAGTAATAATGATATCATCTACATAAATGACTAGCAGAATGATATCATTACCAATGCTTTTGACATACATATTTGAATCAGGAGGACTCCCCTAGAATCTCTATGCAATCAAATACCTGCCAATTTTAATGTACCATGCCCGGGGTGCTTGCTTTGGGCCATATAGAGCTTTCTTCAGTTGGCAACTTGCAAAATTTGTGGTTGATTCATGTACACTTATTTCTCCAAATCTCCATTGAGGAAGGCACCCTTATGTCCATGTGATGGATTGTTTAGCCAAACTGAGCTGCCATAGCTAGACCTATCGAATGGTGCTCATCTTTGTTTTTCTTTAGAACTTCCATAAGTTTGGACAAAGCTAAATCAATCTTTGAGGGGAATTCACAAATTTGAATTCAAGATTATCACGTTAAATGTGACTAGGATAATGTAGGATCCAAAAGTGACCAATCCTCCATCATAGATGCTAAATATAAAGGAACAGGATTCAAAGAAAAAATGATATTTCCCTTTATGTGGAAATTTAGTTTGGTAATTGATTGTTTTGGGCCATTTAGTTTTTGCTCATAGTTTTTTAATAGTACTATTCTAGAAGGAAATGCTAAATAATTGAACCTATAAGTTCTGATGTCTGTGGAAATACCCTTCATGGTTCTATATGTTACAGATATTCATTTATTTTTGCAGGTCCCCTAATTATTTTGTTGTGATTAATCAGGGAACATCTCGCCTGATGTGCAATTCATTTGGATCATCTCTATGGATGTTGCCCTTCTCAGAACACTGTCGTAGAGATCACATATATTGGAAGAGTTTTTTTGATGGAATAAAGAGAGAAAGCTATAATGTCCATTGTGATGAGAAGGAATATACATCTAATTTCTCTGGGTGGCCTGTGGACCTTGTAAACATTGAAATTCCAGTTTCACGAGGTGACTTGTAAATTTTCACATACGAAGTTAAGGAAAGATTGCATTATAATTAATTGAGTGATTATTTGTTTCTTCCTCTGTGTGCAAAATTTCAGGTGCAGATGCTGCATACCCTGGAATTTCAAAAGAAGCTGAGGCTGTAACTTCAGCTTTGGAGTGTGGCATTCCCTTGCAACAATCCTTTTCTGCACGTGAGGTTGCAGATGGTACAATTTTTAATGAGATTGGTGATATTGATCCAAATAGCAAAACGGTTCTCCATCAACTTCACAAGTGAGTATATTGTATATGCAACTATGAATATTAATTAATATGTAATAATACATATAAGGAATTTAAGGATAAAGATGTGCATATTATCAGTTCTTACTAGCGTCCCACATCTGTATTTCTCATCCATCATAGCACTGTGTTTAGTGTTTGTTGTGTTCATCCTTACCATCAGTGTTTTTCTGTTGCATACCCTGGCATTTGCATATGAATTAAATTCTTCTATTCTGTATTGGTGTCTTATTTCTTTTTTCTGTGCTGTTAATTTTTCCCCTGCACCCATCGTAACTATCAGATTGGATGTAATGGTCATATTCTGCTTGGTCATGATCTTTATGTTCTAGTTGGTTGTTAATGAATTGATAGTTATGAGTTCCATGACAATTACTAGGTAATTGACAGTTATAGGGTTTAGTTGATGAACACCACTATAAATGTAATGCAGATCTGGGCATAATTTGATTGAAGAATTGCTCTCTGTACGATGTATCTTTGTCATTCTGATTTGAGAATGTGGTTTCAGAGCCAAACACCACGTGTGGTCTAGTTGGGTTCTCCATATGCGGCTTTCAACGAACTAGACTTACATCCTTTGTAAATTCACGCCTTCTGCAAATTGGCAGCTCACAGTCCTGTGATCTCCAAATTTAACATCTCCTGTGATAAACACTGCAGATCTTCATTTCGCATAACCAGTACCATAAGGTCAGCTTCCTATTGTTCCAAGGCATATTTGCAGCTCTCTGTTTTGTAGCATTCACGGCTACCAAATTCGGTGCACTTCGTAGATCCTGCAATTGTCTTTGCGAAGATGACTTTGCCTCTTGCAAAGAGTTCTGTGAACCACACTATCAGTATGTCAGGCCCTGACAATACTACCTGATGAGTGTTAGTTTTATGATCAAAAATTAAATAAGCAGAAAAATGCAACACAACGAACAATGAACACAATATTTTTATCCCGGGAAAACCCTCCTACTCGAGGGAGAAAAACCCAGCAAGAAATAATCTCTCTTATATATAAACAAATGAATAAGAGTAGAGTTCTGTATACAAAATAATCAGGCCCTAAGCATGGCCGATTCTCATACAAAGAATAGTAACACCTCTCCTTGATGCGAATCACAAATGAATACACTTCTTCAGTAATTTGGTCTGCTGCTAAAAGATGATGATCTGCTGCTTGAAGAAATGGCGAACTGCTGAAAGTGCAAACTTGAGTGAATTATTGTGATTGTCCTTGAGATCGAATTGCTGCTAGGAATGAACTGCTGCTACAAGTGCGAACTCCTTCTTGAAGGAATGTGAAATGAGAAAATGACTTGATGTTGAAATGAATGATCACCACCTTGTATATATACAAAACTAGATGAGTTCTCAACTAGGTCGGCTCCCTTAGAAGAAAAATATGAAATATTAATTGCAACATGAAGGCCGACCAGCCTTGAACTAAGGGAAAATAGCTCCCGAAGCTATAAAACACTAACAATGAGACACATCATTGGTGTCACTTCTTATTCCTTGTTTATCAATGGCCAATATGGAAGATGAATGTTTGGAAAATATACAATTTTTGTAATTATCCATTCTTATAAAATGATTATATATACATTATGAACGTATCTGGTTTTAACTGTGCATGCTTTTTTGATTCAAATAAATATACACAGTTAAAACCAGAAACATTCATAATTTCATACTATTCATCATGGACTGTGGAAAAAATATACCTATTATGATTATATATAGTCCTTTCTGGTCTCTTTGTTTTGGCAATCAACAAGAGAGATCAAAAAATAAATGAAGTTGTAGATAGACAACTATACATTTCCCTCAAGGGTATGCCATGTGCAGATCACACATATAGATCACATAGGTTAATAAGTTTTCTGTTCCAGTTATGCTACCTTTCCTATGTGTCATTCTCTGAATTATCCCATATAGATTCCCACAATGTAGAGTGTCTTCCTTTGCATATTCCCTGGGATTTGGTCAATGGGTCGTTGAATTTAAAGGTTAAGATCAAACTTTGAGATTGAACCTTTGACAGACAAGGGAAAAACCAACCTATGGAGAAGAGAAAGAGTTGAGAGACAAAAATGTGATTGTAAATGGCCCTTTCATAACAAACAATGCTCAAAATTAATTTTCTTCTGGAACCATTATTTCTAAATAGAGGTGATGCAAATACAGTTGCTGTCAAACCTGAACAACACTGTCAAGGTGGCATGTAATGGTCAGTGATGCCTGATGGATGTAACTAGCGTTATGTATTGAATGGTCCTTCAATGGTCGCCAACCAATGGCACACAGTAGCAGGTCATTGATCAGCAACTTCATTGATGGTTGGGTCAAGGGAGAGGAGCTTAATTATATTATTGTATTAATCTCTGATTCTCTTCAAGAAGTTAAAGTAATGATTTATGATTATTCTTTATTTTCTCAATTTTAATTTATTATTTTCTTTTATTTTATCTCAAAAATAATCCCCATGCAACAAAGAAGGGTATGATAGAGAAAAATAAATTCAGCACTTTGTTATGACTTCTTGCACCTTTCTTGTGCTTGACCATTTGATTGATGTCTGAATAGGTTGATAGGTCTTGACTCTCGCCGAACAAGGAGTTTCTGCATTGACGTATTTTTGGGTCATAGCAAGATAGACAGAATGGATTGCCTGTATGGTTTGTCTTTTGTTGGCAGATAATACATTGTGATCATCCTTCTCATTCTTTCCTTGGTAAAACTTACGTGGTAAAGAATTTTTTATGTAGCGGTAGTAATATAGTTAATTTTTTTGGCCAATATTTAAAGTGTTGATAGACATAACATCGGTCATACCATGCATGTAATACGGTTAATGACACCAGATGGATGGAACTGGTGTTATATAGAGAATGCACTTTAATGATCACCAATCAATGGTGTGTAACAGTGGGTCTTTAATCACTGACTTCAATGGCAGTTGGGTTGAGGGAGAGGGCCTTAATTTTATGATTGTATATTTACTAAAATAACTTTTTTTCTTTTTTCAATTACAAAGCATTGTCTTGGTTCAAATTTTGAATAGTTTCATGTACATGCATATTTTGATATATAGCTTATTTTAATTGTTTTTGGCAGGTTCTATCACAACGATCCTGTGTTAAATGCACTTACTCCATGGGATAGGCCTCCAATAAAAAATATCTTTTGCATATATGGAATTGACCTTAAAACAGAGGTTTTTATTACATACTATCAATTTTACAACATAGCATAGGTCTTTATTTTGTGTTGTTTTGCAACTCTTGAAGATGCATTGTAGGCCTTTTGAAGAGAAGATACATTGTGTTAAAAATTATTTAGTCATGCATTACTTTATATGTATATATATGACTAAGATGGAGATATTGGCAAACAATGAACATATTTCTACTCCTAATAAGAGTATCAGTGGATGCGAGACTAATTTATATGGTTTTATTCAAGTGACATGGGCCATCCAAAAGAGTTCACTCTTGAAACTGTTGTTAAGAGACATGCTAGAATGACATCTGATGTGAAAAGAAATTTATAAATTGATCAAATATCTTAGGCACTAGGGTAGTGACATTGTATAGTCAACCCTACAGGTATTATTATCTAGTTTATTATAAAAATATGTAATGACTTGTATATTAGGAAATAATTCTCATGTCATAGTGACAGCTAAGCTTGCTTTAAGTTAAATAGGCAATGACTTTAAATTTGGGATGTTAATTGACTAGGGAGGATAACTTGTGAAAGTTCTTATAGAAGTTGAAATTATGCTTTACAAAATTACGATCCACTTGTAAGCTCACATTTTGAAACTTGATCTGATGTTGCACATATCACAATTAGTGACACCTATGCATAAGAACCACAAAACGACACAGCCAAAAGATAAGACTACACCACAAGAATTGTATTTGCTAATGTAGATTGATATTAATGCTTTACATACCATTTTTCTCTTTAAGTATAGCCTCATGCCTTAAGGAGAATGTGCATTGAGTTTTGTATTTCTCCAAATGTATGATCTTTAGTGAAGGTGTATACGCAAACAAAAAACAAATAGAATGCATTATTTATCATACTTTGTATATCTGTTAGCATTCTAATTTGCACCTTTCGGTGCAATACAAAACTGAATAATGTGTGAGGACAAACCTCTCTTCAAATTGGAAAGGAAGCTCCCTATAACAGAAAATAAAACAAACACCCTAAAATCTAAGGACACAACCTACTAGCCTTTTATGATATGTACAATTTAACTTCTCATCGCAAAAAGAAATTAAATAATCCTCAAATTAGTTCTTACATGACCTTACAAGAGGTGTTTTTTTGTCTTTTCAAAGCGCACTTCCTAGAGGTTTAATAAAAATAATTTGTACTTGAAACAACAAAATAATGAAAAAACTTAAATCTAAAGATTGATAATTTGTACACAAAAATCTTCAAAAATAGAAAACTTTAGATGATGGAAACTACTGGGCTGATGGGAAGCCATTAGACTATCTAATTTAGTTGTAGAATCCAAGGTTTTGAACTCTACATATATGAATCTTTAGCTATCTCTGTAGCAGTTAAAGCAGAGCATAACCAAATACTAAATCTACCAATAGGCAATAAGCACAAACAAACCTCTTGAAGGAACCTGCACAGAGAAGTTCCACAAATTAGAAGCCTTTCTGTGAAGGAACAACTGTGAACACAACCAAAAAGAAGTGCCCTACTTCATAAAATAAAAAGACAAAACCAAAAATAATTATCAAACAATCACACCAAAGACAAGAACATCATAATATAACTAATGCAGGTTGTAGAGAATATTTAGAAACCCTTTGAATGTTTTGAATCAACTGAACTTTTCTTTGTTAGACATAAAATTAACAGAGTAGAGGTTTGTATCCATGTAGATTGTGGTTGTATAGAATTTTGTATCTAGATATTTTTCCTGAAGACAAGATACAAAATATGGAAGCACCGAATTCCCATGAAATATAGTTAAAAGATGGAGAAGAAATGCAACGCTGGTATAACTATGCATCCAACATTATATTACAAGTGACATATAATATGTAATGTCCCCGTCTCAAGCCTGATCTTTTCAGTGACCGTTGGCCTATTCCGGAGACCCGTAGGCTAGTCAGAAGGTAAAATTAGGGTTTCCTATTTTGAAGGAGGTCGTTGCTCGGAGTGGGTGGATTCAATGGCGGATTCTTTCTGGGTTTTCAGAGAGCTTCGTAGTGGTATGTTCTTCTCGGCATTCTGAGCATCTTCAGGAATTTACTATTTTTAGTAAATTCTATTTTTGGCAGTTTTACAGTTGGGTTTAGCATGGTTGACTTCCTACTTCAATTTGGTCAGTTGGCTTGCTCATTTATGGCTTCGGGGCACAATTGGAGAGATAAGTCGAGCTATTTAATTAAAGTCACGTTTTAATATTATGTTTTAACGTTGACCCCCTTGGTCTAGCCTATTGACTTCATGTTGTTTTGAAAAGTGGTCTTTTGAGGGTGGCGCCTTCATTAAAGATTATTTTATAATTTATCAAAGTCAAATCAAGCCTTTAGTTGGACACATTTATTAAAGGGTTGAATTTATTTAAAAATGTCAAGATTAAGCTATGAAGAAAAGGGACGCCATCTTTTGAAAAGGATTAGGGTTTTGACTTTGAAGAGAAGTTTAGGGTTTCGAGAAGTCAACAGGAAATTATAAAAGGAAGACTTGGATCCTCAATTCATTATCTTTGGTCTACAGTATCGTTATGCTGCCGGTTTGGCTCTGGAATTGCTTCGAGGAATGAAGGCCTCCTAGCTCGGGCATTGCTTCTTGCTTGAAACACAACAACTAGTGGTGATTTAGTTTAGTCTTGTGAGTTTCATTGGAATTCGTGCATTGTAATCAGCATTGTGTCTAATTAGTTTCTGATTTCTGCATATTAGAGGTTTCCATATGTTGCATTTTAGTTACAGCAGAATTGTGTTTTAATTCATAAATCATAAAATACCAAAAAGATTGTTCTGGGCATTGTCTCATCCTGTCTGTCTAGGCAAGGCGTCCATTTGTCCCAAGTTACAGATTTTTTAGAGAAGTCTCCAATTTTTAAATGCAAAATCACCCTCTTGCTGGGCCGTACCATCTGTACTTGCCTTGTTTTCCGTGCATAAATTAAATAGCAGGTTTTGATCAGTTTTCAGTGTTCTAATTGAATCGCCATCATACTAGGATCATTAGGCATTTCATCTCATGAGATTTGGTGAAGTTTTGAGCAAGTTGTTAGTGAAATTGTGAAGTACAGGGCTGCTGTTCGTGCACAAGGAAATCTGGACTGTTATAAACCAGCATTTGAGGTTGGTCTGTTTAGTGCCTTTTCAGATCTAGGCTTCATTCATTCAATAAAGGAAACTCTTATGAATTGTTGCAGCTTGAATTATAAGTTGATTCATATTTCTAGCAAGATCTTATCATTCATATTGTAAACTGGCAGTAGTATTGACAGTATAGATATTCTTGCTCATCATAATTTGTAATGTTCAGCTTCTCGCTCAGTATTTGCTATTGTATTTAATTTATCTCCGCCCTATGGTAGCTACTTTCCCTCTCTGGGTTAGAAAGCACATTCTGGGTGTTGAGTCCTTTCAGCAATTCAGTTATTTCTTTCAAGCATTGTTATTTGTAATACTCCGCCATATGGTCGCCCCTCACTCCTTACTGGATTGGGTAGCACATACTTGGTGTCGAGTTCCCTTTCAGTACTTAGTGTAGAAGACCCTTTGACCATATGCTCGCCATCATCGGCGCCATTCTTGGTTAGAGTTCCTGCATAAGCAATTTGATTAAGATCCTCTGACCAATGCTCACACCTTGCCCACATCGGGATCCTGGTGTACATTCTGGTTAGAGTTGCTTCAGCACGTTTTGGTTTAGTTGCTAACCTTAACGGGTGCGTTGGTTTGTAATTGGTAATTTGAAAAAACGAAAAAAAAATTGGCTTAGAATATTTCATAATAGTATTGATTTTAATGTAATAAAGCTTTGTAGACATGTTGATATGGATATGTGAGTTTATGAATTGCCATCAAAACTCCAAGACGTGAAAGAGGGATCTAACAGGAAGTATGGATCAACCTTAGTCAAAGAAGAATAAGAAAAGGAGGTATGCAAGGAAAGTTTGCAAGTTTTCTTCAATGGTTTTAAAATTGATTATTCTACTAGCAATTTTGAAAGGTATACAAAAGGTATAGGCTCCAAATTGTTAGATTAAATGGCTTATAATGGAAAGGTCTTGGTAAAGATGGTCAAGGAATCGTCCAACCCATCATAACAATGGCGAGGCCACCATTTGAGGGACGTTGATATGAGAGCATGGAAATTGGTGAGTGCTCTACACAATGCACTAATCAACGACAACCCATGGAAGGTAAAATTTCTGCTAATGTTGTCTTTGTAAAGCCAAATGATTGTATGTTGATAGAAAAGCCTAAGCAACAATGTACGATAACAAGGCATGCTAGGTTGTGTTGCAAGTGACTTAAGTGGTAGAGTGAAGTGCCTAAGGAGTTTACATGACATATGTCTAAATGCATGGTTGCAAGTGGAAACAAATCCTTAAAAGTTACCAATACTGTTGAAAGGTATTACAAAAACAACACACAAAAAGTTAACCATGAATGTATAATATGCAGACTCCTTCTGCTCAGTATACTCTGCCACTTGAGCACTTTGCTAAGACTCTTCCTGGTTGAACTTCTCATTAGCCAACCACTTTCTGCAATACTTCAGCATATGACCAATCTTCCCACAGTAATGGCATGTGAAAGACTTCTTGGAGCTCTCCTCTGAATTGCCTCGTCCTTTTTGCTGAGTGGACTTGCCTTTGCCAATGTCCTTGGCAGTAAACGCTTGTTTGACACTGGGAGACTCACTGCTGCTCCCAGACTGCTTCTTCCACCTATCCTATTGCAAGAGCTTGTTGCACAACTCATCAAACTTCAAGTCAACATTGGTGGATTTAATGTTGAGAGTTTTGATGAAATGCTCATAGGATCATGGCAAGTTTTTTAGCGTGATCACCACCATATCCTCCTCTTCCATCTTGCGACCAATGGCCTCCAATTGATTGTGAATGCCTTTGATTTTCATCAAGTGCTCTTGCATAGACACTTTGTCATCCATCATAATAGAAAACAACATATTCTTCAGGAAGAAAGCCCTACCCTTGTCTGAGGTCTCATGAAGATCTTTCAAATGCTTCCAGATCTCCATAACAGACTTACCAAATGGTATTTTTGGTAACATCCCATTGGTGATTGATAACTTGAGAAGCATAATTGCATCTGTGGATGTTGAAAATCTGCAAATGGTTAGCATTTTAAAACCAAACTAATAATCAACATCCCTATGAAATAACTCTACATGCTAATAATGCAATCAAAGCAACAAAGATTTAGATAGATAAATTGAAAGCATTTAATAAAACATGAAGAGAATTATACCTTATAGTGGATTGGTGCTATTGTTGAAAATAACCTTTTCCCAATCCTTGATAGATAAGCTAAATGATGATGATAAGATGAGAAAAATCAGTTCTCAAATGAAGAGAGTGACTTTGCATAGGAGTTGTAGATGAAGTTGTGGAGGATTTGTTGAAGAATAAAGCCTTTCATTTATAGATTATTTTGATGAGGGATTGGCCAAATGGATGAATGTGGGACAAAGATTGGACCAATGAGATGAGGCCACTTGTCAACTTGTGAGTGGTTGAGTGTGCAAGATTTGGGAAATGTGCCCAAGAGGGTGAAATTTCAAATTTGAATTTGAGAGTAAATGCTGAGTTTGACTTGTGCAAGGGACATGCAAGAGCCATGTAAGAGCTCATAAATGATTTGTTGGATGTACATGTCCACTTGTTTTTGAATTCAAACTTGAGGGAATATTCCTCAAAGATGCCATGTTGATGGAAAATGCTAATTTTAATAAATCAATAAATTGATTTATTTGTGCAAGTGGGATTATTTAGAGGATGTGATGGGTGGTTAGGTTAGGCTAATTAGGATTAGATTAGCTTAATGATGATTAGGTGAGTTTGACCTTTATGATTTAAATATTTGATTTATTTAAATCAGAAAAGGAGAAATATGACTTTAGGCCTTTTAATTAAATAAAGTTTAGTTTATTTAATTAAAGGATGATGCAAGATAAAGGTTAATTAATGAAGTGTTAGGATTTGATTGATTTATTTAAATGATGTAATGATGAAGTGGATTTATTTAATTTGAAGGATGAAATGTTAGATTTGATTAAATGAAGGTTATTTGATTAAACTATTGGATTGACATATATGCATATTTTGCGTGTCTACAGCATCCTGATTACCTCTATCATACTTGTCTTGATCTTTCCCTACAGCTGTGTGACGAACTTTTATACCTAGAACAAGCGCATTGAGAAATTGGTACTCAAAGATGGTAAGCATCCTCTGCTTCGATGTGTTGTAGTTTTTCTCACTGAACCTCTGGGTACTTTCCAACATGATGTTGGACAAAGACTCTATCCCTCCCATTTTCCAAAAGCATGAAATATGAGGTAAAGTCTGTGATCAGATGACACAAAACCCAAGATAGTCAGCTGGCACAACTCCCATGATTTTTTTAAAAAGTCGTCAAAATAAAGGCTTGGAAACCCACGATTTTATTAAAAAATTGGTAAATATTTTGGAAAAAAACTGCAAAAAATTCCAAAAAAATCTGCAAAAAATTCAAAAAAAAAAAGTGCAAAAGTTTCGAAAAAAATCTGCAAAAATTTCAGGAAAAAATCTGCAATAAACTTTTGCAAAAAATCTGCAAATTTCTGAAAAGAAATCTGCAGAAAATTCTACAAACAGCCACGATTTTGTACAAAAATCACCAAAATGGAGTTGCAAAATTACGATTTTAAAAAAATTCGTCAAAAAAACAAGTCTTGAAACCTTGTGTGATTTTTAACTGGTTAAAAAACCCACAAATTTTGTAAAAAAATCTGCCAAAAAATTACAAAAAATAGACCCACAATTTTTTTTGAAAAAAATCGACAAAAACCTTTGTACGAATTTGTATAGCTTCCTTTGGTACTGTTGGCGTAACAACTAGCACCTCTAGAGTAAGACTTGGTACGGACAGCTATGCACACTACGCAATGAGTGCTCTTCAAATTAGGAGGGGAAGCTCCCTCGTTGTGCTTTGACAAAAATACCTGTAAAGGGAAATAAACTAAACTAATTCCTGTCTTTTTGTTTCAGCTGTAGAGGTACAAGGCTTTCTCGAAAACTATATACGTTGCAGCAGAGAATTTTCTCTGGTTTCGCAGATTCACTAACTACAACTAAATAACTTAAATTCTATCCAGTTCCCTCAAGAAAACAGAGCATGAGAAAACGGAGCAAGGTTATGACTATCAGACGATAAACGCATTCAGATTCTCTACTTGAAGGCAAGGTGGCGCAACTATTATCTCAATCTGAACGAGTTTATTAGGCACAAAACAGATTTAAGAATTTACCATGATAATCTCGTGAAACCCTATGTGGCATAACACTTGATCATAATAGTAAAGACTCATAAAACAGATTTTATCATCACAATCTCGTGAAACCCTATGTGGCATAACACTTGATCGTAACGGTAAAAGTTCACAAAACAGATTTATCATCACAATTGCATGAAACCCTATGTGGCATAACAATTAACTGTAATGGTAAGAGATTCATAAGACAAATTTATCTAAACTATGGAAAGAATCCACTATCACAATCGCATGGAACCCTATGTGGCATAACACTCAACTGTAATAGCAAAGACGCATGAACAAATACAGCAATATTGAGGGCAAGGTAGGCGCAGCATATATTTCTCTCTCAAGCAAAAGTTAATTACAAATGAGCCAAAGCTCTTATTTATATACATCAAGGTGTAGGTAACCCTAAAATCACCTTGAGTTCACTACAGTCTCGCAAATGCATGCAAGATTAATTATTAAACCCTAATGAAGTAAACTATACAGTTAAGGAAAGCTACCATCGCTAACCGGTACAAATAACCTAAATGGACCATGTGCAAGCATGCACGTCCTTATTTAAAGCAAAGTTAACTGGACACTACCCTCAGTTAACTGGAAACCCTAACCCTAACTCCTGTGATGATAATTCCAAGGACGAGATAAGCATGTGTTAAGTCAGCAAGTAAACTCAAGACTGAAAGTCGAGTTAACTGCTGCTCATGACTCAACCCTTGAAATTAACTGCAGGTTCCAACTGGCAGATCACTCCATGTCAACTCGGTCTAACACTTCGACCAAGAACTCATCGATCTCTCTGTCATCTGGCACTTTGACGCTGTCCAAAATAATAGTCTGTTTCTTTAGTTCTCTGCCACTTTCTGTAATTGTGTGCATACCATTTTTACATTCTTCAGTCGCCTTTCTGAAACTGGCTGCAATCACTGAAATATTCTCTAATTTAGGCGCCATAGGTTCACCTTCAAGGCTGTCACGAATCAGCTTCTCAAACTCTGTTTGTACTTTGTCCAACTCAACATACATCCCATCTTCAAGAAGATAATGACATGGAATCTGAACAACGAAACCGCTGACAAGTGCAAGTACTCCAACCACATCATCCTTGAGTGAAAACAATTTAGTAGAGATCTTCTCACATATTTCCGTCCTGAGAAGGTGCTGCTCTCTCCAAGTAAAAACCTTTTCCTGATCCTCGACCAACTCCAAAGCATCATATGCAACTGACAACTGAGATACTAGAACACGATCCTTCGCCAAACTCTCTGCAACTGCAATCTCAAGTGACTGAACACCTTGACGAAGCTTATGTGCATCACTTCTCAACTGATACATATCTGCAAGAAGACACCGACCAGCAGCAACTAAACTATCAATCCAGTTGTCCAAAAGTCTGCCATGACTGACTAACTGATCCAGTTTTCGTTGTTCTGCAGGTGTACTCAGAGGAAGAACAGGTGCTCTATTCGGATTTCCATGAACAAGATCATAAATGTACTGACGAAGTTGACTATTTTCAGCCTTGAGTAAGGCCTTATCTTCTCCATCCTTCGTGATTCGCTCTTCAAGATTATTAGTGACGATCTTAAGAAGAGTTACATCTGTCTCTCGAGTGGTCCTGCCAAGATTTGCCTTAGTGAATGTAAAGTTACCAACTTCGACATCATCTAAGCTCTTACCTTCTGGAGGAACAACAACTTCGATAACAATCTCTGATTCTGGAGTTTTCTCGATATGCACTTGTTTCTTTATCTTCTTGTTCGATCTTCTCTGATAGGGTTCACCAAACTCAGATAAATCAAGGTTGTACGAAGGTTCACGCCTCTGTCTTCCCAAAGACTTCTCAAGCCAACAAGATTGAACAATATTTTCAATTCTAGGAGAGACTGTTCCTGATGTATCAACCTGTGGTGGTTCAGTTGTCTCCGATCCAGCTTGAATTGGTGTCTCAGGCTCAGAATCTATGTCAATAGGCTGTATGTGAGGCGAACTAGAAGGTGAAACGTGAGGCTCAGCCAGAATAACTGTCTCTACTGGAACCTCAGGAACACTCTCAACCTGTTTCTGCTTCCTCTTACTAGTAGCTCTTTTCCCCGTTTTTCCACTGAGTCTAACCCCTTCAGGAGGTATTATAATGGCCTTGACTCTGGGTCTTGCCCTAGAAGTAGAAGGCAACGAAGAGACATCCTTTGGCGGCTCTGCTACAGAAACTGACTTTCGCGTTCGTTTGCTCTCCAAGAACAACTTACTAGTCTTGATAACTGATCTGGAAACCTCTTCAATAGAAATATTCTCCTTGGCATACCAATCAGGTGAGCGAAGTGGCTGCCGAGCAACTTGATCCTTGACATATGAATTGAGAAGAACTTCTCCATCATCATCTGATAGACCATCAACATCTTCTGATAGGTAATCAGAGAGCTGACCGATAGTAAGTCTACAATAGTGACGACGACGAACCTCGAATTCATCTTCACAATTAGCCTAGAAATCCTCAAGTGCTGGCGTATGTGCAATCCCTCACTCTAACCGATCTGCATAATGACCGAGAGGATCATAGGAACGCCTCTCAGTGTAAGTCTTGAGTTTGAACCTTTCTATCTCGGTAGACATAAACCTGGCATCTGTCACCGCATTGCATGTGAAAATTCCCAATGTGAATGGAAAATTAGCCGCAGTCTTATGACGACTACGAAGAAAGAAATGGACATGTTGCATCTGTATGAGGAACTCCATAAAGATAATCTTGTCTGACGGGTACCTTGGCAACATCAGGGGCTCTCCAACATATCCATAAACTCGGATGTATGTGAAAGTAGGGAATTGGATAAACCAATCCGCCCAAGTCTCCACGCTGATTTGGCCTCGGCAGAAATACGAATGTGCATCTCATCATCAAGATCTCTCACGGTTCTCATGGAAAAGTGATCATTCACTGCTCGGAAGTCCTGCTCAGACTGAGAGAACTCCAACTGATGATAATACTCATGAACATGCTGAACACCGAGAGTGCCATTAGTTTTTAGAAGCCTGTAGCTACCTTGAAAAGAAACCAAGTAGACCAAGTAGGATATCATATGAAACTCGTGATACTTGAGAAAGTTAGTAATTTGCTGATGTAAGCGATCACTAATCAACATAGCCCAGTCAAAACGTTCTGTACCATCAAGAATTTTGGTAATTAGGTAAAACATCCATGAACGGAAAGTGTTGGCATCTGATTGATCGGTAACTCGGTTGAGTAAAGTTATCAAAACAGCAACTTCCTCCTTGAATTCGCCACGACCAACCTTCTTAGGCATGTTAGTTTTCTGAACTGTCAACCATTTCTGAGCAACTTTCCTCTGCGAACGTTGTCGATCAACATCCCATATTTTCTCACAAGCTTCAAGAACCACAATAAAGTTATCTGAGCGAGGAGAATAGCAAAACATTTCTCTATGTCCTTTGGTTTAAGACTACAAACAACCCTCCCGTCAACTGATCTGATTTGACGTGAAGATGAGTCATAATGCTTGATGCAAGCAAGAACGAACTCAAGATCGAAAGTAGTAACAGGAATGGATGCCGCTGCCAGCAACCCGGAACGCTCAAGATTTCTCAACGAATTGCTGCTAACACCCTCCAAACTGCTTAGATTGACCACTGGATAAACATGATTTAGGTCTGTATCTGAAGTCTTGATGAAATTATGTGTAAGAGCCGATTTGACCTTGTAATCAATGAGATTGAACTGCATTTTGAAAATGAGGACTTTTGACTGTAAAGTCGAATATACTTGAACTTTCTGAAAACCTCTGGACAAGGCTAAAAATAGCTTCCGACGGAAGAAATTTTCAAGTTTTTCCGAACATGGGTTTTGTGCACAACACTCGAACAAACCCAGATAGTGAATTCTTGAAAAATGTGTTTCAGGCCCACATGCAAAGAAATTCTCGAAAAAAGCACAGAGCTTCAGAATGAAGACTACGGGGTGATTTCCTCGAAAAAATCTAAGACGTGGGTTTTGCTGCAAATGCTGAAATATGCGAACCCAGATGATCAGATTCTAAATATGCGTTGAATTTCTTTGACATGCGAAGAAAGTACCTAAAGTGAGAAATAGAAGAAATAAGACATAAGATAGAAAGTTTTGCTTGTCTGCTTTTGAAAAATCCGCCAACTTCTTCCTTGGAATTTGATAAAACCTGCATGCAAAGTGAAAATAAAGTCTAGAATCGCCTTCCTCTGAACAATTTGAACTCGTTGCTTTGAAGAACGCTGAATTCGGACACCTGTAGCACCTTTAGCTTGCTGGTCGCTCAAGAAGAATATGAACTTCAGAGCAAAAGATGATGAAATAATGGACGCCATGGCTGAAATATATAGATTTTCATCTTTGAAAATTCGCACTAGGCAAGGAATCCATGAAAAGTGCGCTTGGCTTCTAATTGGACCTCATTCCAGTTAACTGAAACTCAGATATGCTAAATAAGTTGCCATGCATTAGGGTTTGCCTTCTCAGTCTTCAGTTAACAACTTCATGCGGCTTTGACTTCAGTTAGCACTCTTTATTGAATTCGCCATCTTCACACTTGCTTTGGATTCACAAATTTGAACTAAGGTGACCCTTTTGATAAGTGGAGTTAGCAATCTTAATTGAGATGAGAAATCCGCCATATATCATGCAATAAACATTCTAAAAATAGCGACCCTTTTCAACCTTCAGTTGGCCTTCAAGAAGTGCGCCAACTTCACACTTATGCTTGATTCAATTCTAAAAATAACAACCCTTTTGGAACTTTAGTTGTCATTCCTTGTAAAGGGCGTAGCTTCACTAAATTATGCTTCATCAATAAAATCTAAATATGGCGACCCTTTTGGAACTGAAGTTAACAACTTCATGCGCCATACTTCACTAAATTATGCTTCGCCATTCATGCCATCCCTTCTAGAACTTCAGTTGACACTCAATGAAGCACCATCTTCACTAAAACTTCACAATTGCAACCAAATTCGCCATGCATGTGAATTTCAGTTGACATTCACTGATAATCTTCAGTTAAGTGAATATGCAATCAAGTTAACTCAACATGCCAGATAGTTAACTGAACATGCAAACTAGTTAACTCGACATGCAAACTGAAAGATCACTCAACATGCCAATATATGAACTGAAGATGACAACCCAGAAAACGTTTAGTCTAACTGCAGTCAGAACTCCAGTTAAGGCGTCCATTCAACTCTCTTTCGAAAATCCAACTTTGACCTCTGAAGGCGAATTCCAGACTTAGCCAAATTTCATGAAAATTTAAGCTAAAACCTCTGTCGGGACCTCTGTTCATCCTCTGACACTGGTTGACTGACTTCTTCGATCAATTGGCTGACAGGTGCATTGCAGAGCTCAGTAAGAACTGATCAAAAGATATCTTGAGACTGCATGTCATAAAACTGACATCTGAAGGCTCAAAAATCCAAGCGCCTTTTTCAAAAGCTGCGCTTTTCCTCAGACTTAGTCAAATTTTGACTTCTGCATTTCGTACGAAGGGAAAAATAATTCCTTCATAACTTCTGTTTTCCCAACTTTCAGGACTGGATCTCAGGTTCATTGCGGAGCTGACCTCATTCTACACAACAGCTGCAAAGGCACATTTCCCCAGAAAACGTCATCTGAGGGGTGAAAATCAAGGGTGCCTTTTTTGAAAAGTTGCTCTTTTCACTCCAGACTTGGCCATTTCTGGAAATGATAAAAATAATATAAAAACTCTCACTGCAAGCTACTGAGTCATCTTCTGATCTGATGGAGACAGGCAACGGAAAGCTGAGCGTAACATGGTCATATTGAATATTTGAAATCATCAGAAAGAAAGCATTAAAGACCTGAAAAGCTTAGGCGCCTTTCTCAAAATGTGCTCTTTTGCTTTTTCCTTTGATATTCTGACTAAGATTTGACCCTACGTTCGACCTTAGGTTCAGGCACTTCAACAACTCAAATTCACCCACTGACGGATGCGTTGCGAAGCTTGAACAAACGTGAGATAAACATCTTGGGTGGCATTTAGCCAAAAACTTTCATTTGGCACCTCAAAAAGATGGGCGCCCTTTCCAAAAGCTGCGCTTTTCCCCAGTGTTAGCCAAATTCCCGCTTTCGCCTCGTTTCGCGCTGTATCTTCCACAACTTGCTCGAAACAGGTCCGTTTGACAGGATTGATAGCTTACTACGAAGCTGACGTGATGCCAGACAAATGTCTGCTGGAGGTGACAAACCCTAAAAATAGGATCTGGACCCCTAAAAGATAGGGCGCCCATTTGAGAATGTGCTCCCTTCTTCAGAGATAGAAAATTTTAATGATTTTCCTTCAAATTTTCACTTTTCTTAAATTTCTTCAGTAACAGATTGACATGACACTGACACCAACTCCATATTTGAAAAGCCCAAAAACGACCTTCTGACATCACTTTAACAAGATAAAGACTCAATTAAGCAAAATGCCTTAGTGAAGCAAAAATTTTGGTTTTTGGTACAACAGGTATGTTCTTCTGTGTCTCTTGCGTGCAATTCGTCATTTCCACAGTCTGTAGAATTCACGTGCTCACCAATCTAGAGAATTTACAAAACCCGAGCTCTGATACCATATTACAAAAATAGCACACAAAAAGTTAACCAAGATTGCATAAATTATTAAAAAGTAAGGAGCGAAAACATCCTTACATAGGATTACAAATATCTTATACACAGAGGATAAGGATGATAAATCATAGGATAAGATTGACAACTCATAAAGAAGAAAGGTAAATCTTATCCACAAAGGATAAGGATGACAACTCATAGGAAAAATATCTAGAGTGAACATGACTTTATTAAAGAAGATTCTTAAAGTCTATCCTAAAAGCTAATTGATCATTACAAGATAAAACATTACTTTAATATGCATAGCTCATCAAACTTCAAGTCAACATTGGTGGATGTAATGTTGAGAGTATCGATGAAGTGCTCATAGGATCATGGCAAGCTTTTAAGCGTGTTCACCACCATATCCTCCGCTTCCATCTTGCGACCAATGGTCTCCAATTGATCATGAATGTCTTTGATTTTCATCAAATTCTCGTACAAGGACACTTTGCCATCTAATAATGGAAAACAGCATATTCTTCAGGAAGAAAGGCCTACCCTTGTTTGAGGTCTCATGAAGATCTTTTAAATGCTTTCAGATCTCTGTAGCAGACTTACCAAATGGTATTTCTGGTAACACCCTTAAAAGCTAATATGTAGTTTAAATGTATGTTTGCAAGTGGAAACAATCCTTAAAAGTTACCAATACTGCTGAAAGGCACACCTAACAAAGCAATCAGACCTTTGGTGGCACTAACAGCTGGAAGAAGTGTCTAGGGCAGTCAAGTCAAGGTTTCAAGTGACATAAATGGCACAAGTGCGCGCTTTTGAAATTATATCAGCAGTTTAAGTGACTTAAGTAGCTAAATGAGGTGCTTGGGTGTTATGTTAGTGGCTAAAACAGGCCAAAGGCATGCCTGGAGGTTGATTGAGTATTATTTTAAAGATGTGGAAAATAGGCGTCCAGCTGTATAATTAGAGATGTAAGTTGCAGGGACAGCAGGTGGAAGTGACAAAATCAGATTGGAAAACTTTCAAGTGAATTTGAAGTGACATCATGGAAGGGGTGCATAGTGTCTTTTGAGTAACATGTGTCCAAAAATAAGTGCCTGGCTGTATGCTAATTGGCAGAAGTGCAAAAAGGGCATGTCTGGGTGAAGGTATGTGTTTAAGTGATATCAACGAGAAAAAGTGGTGCCTAAATGTAAGAGACCAGGTGTCTCTCAACCCGATCACTGGCCAATAATACTGAAGTTTTTGTTTTGTTTTCTGAATTTGTGATTTTTTGGTATTTTTGCAATAAAAGGACAAATTGCGATTTTGCAAGAAATGACTGGAAAAATAATATAAAATAATAGATGCGTAAAAACTACAGAACATAGATCAAATCTCGATGCCAGATGGTTTATTAATCTGTCCAGATGATTACAATTGCAATATTTAAACATTCAGACAAAAAGGCAAGCATTTTATTGAAAACCTGGATAAGCTTGTAGGCGCCAGAAAGAGAGACTGAAATGGTACGACTGAAAGATATGATGCAATCTCCCACCTCGAAACTGATGAAATGTCTCCAGATACCCTAGGCGTCCAACTTGCAGAAGACAGAAGATAAAAAAGCCAAGCGATTTGCTCTGGGAAAGAAGTACGGCCCTTGCTGCAGCAAAGTACGGCCTGTACCAGCAATAAAGAATTCCGTACTTTTCTTGGGAAGTGTGCCAAGCCATTGGAAATGGATCTCTGGAAGTCGCCTCAAATGATAGATGAATATTCTTCTTGAAACCCCTTCCTGAATCGATTCAATAAGCACAACTGCAACCTCTGAATGAAGTCACCCTGTTTGACAATCTTCAATTGATATTTCACAGTCTCAGTATGTCAGATCTTGAAGAGGGAATGTTCCTCAAAACCTGTTGATCTGCAGAAACCCTGGTTTCTCAAACCCCAATGCTCTCAGAGAGAAAAAGATAACAAATTCGAATAATCACATAATGAGTTCAATTTGTCCTTGAGGAAATAAATAGTTTCTCTCAAAAAGTCGACCTTTCTCAAAAATCACTTAAAATTACATTTAATTATATTAATTTGCCTCTTTTTGACTTAGGCAATAATATTAAAATAAATGGCGCCCCTTTTTAATGAGTAAATAATTATTCATTATGATAATAATTCTCCTTTATTATAAAGTATTAAATACTTTATAATATGCCATTAATACTTTAATATTTTAAAATATTATTAAAGTGACTTTATAACATAAAGTCAAAATAATAATAATCATTTAATTATTATTAAATGCTCCATTATTCTCCATTGCTCATCAAACTGACAAATTGGGTCGAAACTGAGCTGACCAGTTGAACCAGGTGCCCTGCCCAAAATAGCAGCTTCCCCCTGCCTGACTTACTATAAATAGTGAGTATCTGAAAACCACTCAGAAAGAGTCTGCAAAGGCCCAAACCTGAAACAACTGCTGGAGTGATGTTCCCAATGCTGGATAACTGCCTCAAGTGATCCTCTAAACACTTTTGCCAGCCTACGAGGATTTGGATAATAGGCTAACCACTGACACGACGGTACTGTCTAGGAAGGGGACATTACAGTCCGCCCTCACTGAAATTGCTTGTCCTCAAACAATCTGAGCTCTGGATGCTATAAAATCTCCTCTGACTCCCAAGTAGCATCCTCAACGGACAAGTCTCTCCATTTGATCAAATACTCTTTGATAACCTGTTACATCCCTCACATTGAGACTGTATGTTTGGTTATGTATTTCAAATGTAATGTTAGTTGCAAATAACTGCTTTCAAGTGATTATGATGTCGAGAATGCAATAGTCGTTCATTATCATAACTGAAATGTTAACGAACTCTTTATTTTTGCAAGTGAAATTATTGTTCATGTGAAATTGAAAGAGATCATGACATTTAATTCAAATCCATATTATTTAGCCGTTGAGAACGATCTAACCCTAATCCTTGTCAGTGGATGCAGGATCGTTGACGCCAGGAGAGAAAGAGAAATATCGTCAGGGAGAGGATGTGGTTAATTATGGATCAATTTTATCATCAACCTAGAGCCGGTGCAAGATAGATGTGTCGACGACATGACCTTGGCCAAAAGTAATTTAATATAATAATTATTGCTAAATAAGTCAATTTAAAATATTTATTAATAAACCTCTTTTGGAGTTGGGCGAACCAATTCATGAAATATAATTAAGGAGATTGCTAGGGTTATTAAATATTAAATTAACGTTAGTGGCTAAAATTCTTTTTCCATTGATCTAAATATAAGAAATATAAGTAAGGCTTAAGTCTTAGATAATTAAATTGTAAATGGGGAAGTCGGTGAATTTAAAGATGGTAACTCTCGACCCCTTGCGACCCTTTCATGTTCAAAACGCCCAAGATCATGGGCAGGTGAGGGGTTTTCTTGGCGGAAGATGTATAATTGATTTTTCAGTCTTCTCTTTGGGAAAAAGGAGGGCATTTGGACAGTATCGGCTTTATGGTAACTTTGGAACTTACATCTAGTGTTACTTCCTTCTAAAATTGGTTCAACTTGCTACCGCTTATTCTTCCTTCTCCTAAATGTGAGAAAACAATCTCCATATCCGTTGTGGCTAGCTCTGTACTCGATCCACATTTTCTTCTCGTTTCCTTCATGCCGGTATCCTCTTCAGTTGGCGTTCTTGTTTTCTTCTGTTGAAGCCGAACGAGTAGAATCTGGCAATTTAATTTGAGTCTTCATTCTTTCCGGAGTTGGTTCTATATCTTATTTTCGCCGTCTCTAACTCACGTGGTCAGAACGTTTTGGTTGAGTTTCGGGTCTTGCATCCTCTTCTCCACTGCTACGACAACCACGCCACCTCTGTACCCTCTGTGACGGGATTGAACCAAATACCCTGAAGCGGCTATAGACATCACTGGAGGAGAGTCGACAAAAATCGTGTCGGGCTTAATCGGCTTGAACAGGCATGATCATTGAAGACCTCTAGAAGTTGAATTTTGCATTAAGTTAATTTGATCATTCAATCTAGTTTTGATGCCTGTGTTGGTAAAATTATTGAAATGAAGATAATCCCAAGCAATTGATAATGAATTCTTGCTCAATCTCTGAATTGCATCTGAGGAAATATCTTTCTTAATAGTCTGGAACTTGTGCTGTTAGTCACTCTTGTAGTTGAGATAAATTTATCTTCTTAATTTCTGAATCGGAAGGTTAATTCCTCACTCTGGTATTCTCTGTAAATCATTCTGCCAATGTCTGAACTGTAGGAAAACCCTTACTCAGTTCTCTTAACTCTCGAATCGGAGATCATGTTTAAACCCTTTTTTTTTCTTCGAGGTTATTAAAAGATTCTTAACCTCAAATTCAAAGGGATTTCTCATTAGTGACATCTTATCATCTCTATCTTCTATTAATATGCTTAAGAATGCATTATATTTTAATTGAGGTGGCATGTGTAGGAATTGTTTTAGAGCCAGAACTGGTTCGGTAGAAGACTCTGTCTTATGCACCTGATTTGTTATCAAAATCTTGACTAAGATTTCCCTTCTGTTAGATTGTTTTTGAGTTCTAAATATTTGAACGATACATCTTCAGTTATTCTCTATCAGCTTGATCTATTTCTGGTCCTTGGACATTTCTAGCTCACCTGAACCTTTAGGGAATATAAAAGTGGTCATTAAAAACTTCACATTGTCTTAATCATTTCATACATAAATCTTGAGGATATGATTTAAACCAGAACTAAGAGGGAAGGATCCGGTAACCTGTCTTCGTAATCTAATCTGTGATCAAATTATGAATTCGATTGATAAGATCTTTTGTGAACTTATTTGATTAGGTCGAAGACAACAACTTCTGTCAGGAGAGAACAGTTAGTTCTAATAGATGAGCTAGGTATTGAATCAAGCCTCTTTTCTTTCTCTTTAAAAGTTAAGTGAACTGAATGCCTGTGGTGAGATGTTTAGACAGCGAGCCAAGTTTCTCTCATTATGCCTGATATAAATTGTTGAACCCTGATTCTAGAAGGAAGAATTGATTACATGATTTTGTAAAATAAAACTCTATGGATAAGATTTAACCTTGATATAAGAAAAATGATAACCAAACCAGTTATGGTAAGATTAAAATTTGGTCGGAGAATTATCATGTCGAGCAAGGATGCGTGCTGACGGCACAGTGATGCCACAAATAATTAATAGAAAAATCCTTGGCCAAGGTAGATGCCCGTTTGGCAATGTCAGCTTCCATGGCCAGATATACCCTGATCAGGATGATTCTTCTGATAGAAGGTACCTATAGAGGGAGGATCGATCAGTGGTATAGGTTCGCGGACATCAGGCTCAGAGGCATGATGATAAAATGATCCATGTTGATTACCCTCGTGAAGGGCGGGTTCTTCAGTTGAAGAAACTCGGGAGACCAGTAGGTCTTGGTTGGGCGGTAAAGCCCCTGATGATAATTCTCTTTCCCTCGATAAAGATTCCCAAGTATGATAGTATGGAGATGATGTCAAATGTATTTCTTCCTCACTCGTAAATCCAGGTACATGAAATGCTATTTAAGCTTACTTTCATTTAAGCAATGAATGATATTCTTATATGATAAATGTACGTTGTAAGAATTTGCAGCTCATTAGTTAGACAGTTACTTGTATCATTCAGCTAGAACAAAAGATCTGAAATTAGTTAATGAATAAAGAGAAGTTATTTCTTTTCCTTAGTTCATATATTGGTTAAATGGGAATCTTAGTTTGACAGTTATTTAGTTTTAATCTTTGTGAGACGGTTGATGGAAACAGTTAGATGTTACTCTTCAGCTGAAACTGAAAACTTAGAAGATAGTTGGAAATTTAAAATGAATAGTTGAAACGAATAGTAAACCCTAGAATGAAAACAAGTTAGTTGTTTTCGGCTGAAACTGATAGATGGTTGAATTTTTAAAACCGTAGACTGGATAGGTTGTTACATAACCCGCCTCCGAGGATGTCTCTCTCTAACATCGAGGATGGCCTCGGGCACTAATATCAGCTTTCCCTCGTCATCAAGGGGTGGCAGTACTGGAGAGGGGATCACATGTTGACCCAATGCCTTCTTCAGGCGTGAGACATGAAATACGTTATGAACCTTGCTATCCGCCGGTAAGTCCAACTCATAAGCAACCTCGCCCACTCGTCTGATAACACGGAATGGACCATAGTAACGAGGTTTCAACTTCTCTGCACCATTCTTCTGCAGAGTAGATTGACGATATGACTGTAACATGAGATACACCATGTCACCCACTGCAAAAGAACGCTCAACCCTCTTTTGATCAGCATATTGCTTCTGTTGATTTTGTGCCCGCTGGATATTGTCTCTGAGAGACCTCAAAATGTCTTGCTGACTCTGCATCATATCTCCTGCACTAGGCACTCTGCTATCACTCAATATCAAATCCAAAAGGTTGGGCGCCTCATACCCGTACAATGCCGTGAAGGGCGTCATCTGTATAGTCATGTGGTGAGTGGAGTTATAACAATACTCACAGAGGTATATCCACCTCACCCAAGCTCTCTGCTGTCCAGCTATGTAATTGCGCAGATAACCTTCCACCCACTTATTGACAATTTCCGTTTGTCCATCTGTATATGGATGGTAGCTGGTACTCGGTGTCAGTTCGGTCCCACAAAGCCTGAACAACACCTGCCAAAAGTTGCTCATGAACCGACTGTCTCTATCGCTGACTATAGTCCGAGGCAACCTGTTGTGACCTTTTCACACATCACCCCATTGCAAATGGGGACCCTTTGTTTTTTTTGCTTTTTGGGTTTTGCCTTGGCGTCACAACTGCTTATCACCATGTTTCTTTACAATGAGGAGTTAAAGTTTTGAATGGTCATCCGAGCCAAGCAAATAATTTGAGCCTAAATCATTGTCCAAACATCATCATCGTGCTTAGGAGGCCCGAGGGACGAAGATCGACTGTCGTTTCGGTCAATTTCGACTTCTCCTACTTTTTGGGGATTGCCCCTCCGGACCCCCTATTTTTTAGGGACTTTATTTTTGGCATTTTTGGCATTTTTGGCCTATTTTGGACTTCCTACTTTTTAGGGGCTATTTTTAGAAAGTTGCTATTTTGGAAAAAGTTTCTATTTTTGTCAAGGGTGTCTATATTTGGAAAGTGCCCGATATTCGAAAATCCACACAGAAGTTCCAAAAAGTCAATAGAAATCACAGAAAATCAATTTGAAATTTTTTTGAAATTCATGATGAAAGTCAGAAAAATGTTGAAAATCTGGAAAAAATCAGTCCAAAAAATCACAGGAAATGGTAAAAAATCTGGAAAATCCATGGAGAAATATGGAAAATTTGTGAAAAATCTGAGAGATCATGCGAAATTTTCATAAGTATGGATTCATGGAAGTTCAACCAGCATGGAGAAAGAAGAAATCAATGGTGAAAGGCTTCAGCCAAAAAGGCAATGGCATGGAGATGTATGAAGTCTGCCCAGCCTTAGCCAAAATGTGGAATGGCTTGAGATTAAGTCAAGTCCCTTGGAAGAAGATAGAATGGCATGGCTGAAGGTGAAGTCCGCCCAGCCTTGGACGAATGGAAATGGCATGAAGTCAAGTGAAGTCCGCTCCAAGATGGCAAGGATGTAAGTGAAGTCTGCTCCAAAAGATGGCACAAAGATATGCCAAGTCCGCCCTTAGCACTATCGCAAGGAATAGTGGCAAGTCCGCCCAACCACTTAAAAAGCAATGGCATGAGAAGTTAGCAAGTCCGCCCAGCCAAGTAAAAAGTTAAATGGCTTAATAATGAACAAAGTCCGCCATACCAAGGAGAGGAAAAATTAAAATTTTGCCTAAGTATGGACTTTGGAAAAAAAAAAAATAAAAAAAATATCCTTGGCACTTTGGAAATTCGCCATACTTAGAGAGAATGGAAAAATATTTCCTAAGTCCAAACATCAACATGTCTAATAAAATTTTGCCAATGAAATTGGATGGAAAGAAAATTATGGCAAATGAAATTGGATGGAAAGAAAATTATGGAAAAATGAAATTGGATGGAAAAAAAATTATGGCAAATGAAATTGGATGGAAAGAAAATTATGGCAAAATGAAATTGGAAAGAAAAATTTGCCTAAGGCATTGGCAAGAAAAAAAATTTTGAAAATCAAATTTGCCTTAGGTAAAAAAATAAAATGCCATAAAATGAACGGGTTGAAAACGACACATAAAATAATTATTTTAATTATTTTAATTTTAATTTTTTCAACACCCCAAAGAGATAACCAAAAGAAAATCACCTTGAAAGTGCGCCATGACACTTGAATGGAAAATAAATGGAACAATTTTTGCCATATGGAAGACTTGATAAGAGGTCCAACCGCAAGAGAGAGACATGGAGAATTTGACATGAAGTCCTCCAACTTTTGAAGATAGATGGAAAAAGACTCTCAAAGTCCGCCATGGAAAAGTGTTCACCAAGTCCAACTTGTAGAGAGAGAGTATAGCAAACAATGAGAAGTCCGATTTTAGGAGATAGAAATGGAGAATTAAACATGAAATATGCTCGTGCCAAGATGAAAATGACGGAGAGTATGAAGTTTGCTTTAAATTCGAAACAAAATTCACTTTGATATCAGGAGAGAGAGTGTTAAAAAATTCAGCACGAGGCCAGATTTTAGGAGAGAGAAAATGAAAATCTTCATCCAACATTGGGATTAATGAATAATTTTTGCCATGGCTAAATTTAAAAATAAAATAAAGACAAAATCAAATAAATTAGCCATTTTGGAGAAAATTAAAAGCTTGGAAATGAAATTTATAAAAATCTTTCAAAGCTTATCCTGAAAAGTTATCTTTAGGAGAGGAAAATCTGAAATAAATTTGTTTTATTGCAGGTGGATGACTACACAAGGCGAATCTTCAAAGAGGAAAACGGCAAGGAAAGTGTAAAGTCCGACTTGAAGGGAGATAAAAAAAAACTTGGGAGTCCACCCTTGCACATGGCAAGACCAACAGGAAGTCCGCCAAGAATTTGGCATCATGAAGACAAAGGCAGGCACATCGTCAAGTACATCCAACTTACACAAGCCAAATTCACAATTGAAGACAAATCTACCGGCGAAGTTTATTTGAGCACAAAAATGGCCAAAATCTTGAAGGTATTACAAAGTAGCCAAAATCTGGCTAAGTATGGAAATTCTTCGCAGGGAAGGTTCCAATTTCTTCCATTATTCAAGACCTATTGAAGCAATCCAGGCAACTTCTTGAAGGATTTCATCTCCTAAAGAATTAAAGACAAGCTTCCAATCAAAATCAGATGATGACAAGAAGAGTGTTCCAAACAAATTTTCATACTTAAACAATTTCTTGACACAAATTTGATAATTCAGAAAGGAAATCCAAAGGAATGACACTTGCTCCAAGGCGAGACTTCCAATACAGGCGAGAAGGAGAAGCCAAAGTCTCAAAGGAGATCCAGAGATCAAGGCTAGGAAAGAACAAGCACAAAGGATAAAGTCATCGGCAAGGAAAATATTCTAAGGCAAGAACATGGAAAAATGAACCAAGGAAGACATCCAGCACGTTGAGGTGGCGCCTCGTCATCTTCCAACCAATCAAATTATTCCAAATCAACATGCAATAACTTTCTATTTTACTGTTGGTTCATATTTATCAAAAAGGACAAGTGTCCTCGAATGTAATTTTCTCATTGGTCGAGGAGTAGTTAGTTGCAACAAACCCTAATTAGGGTTTTATTTTGTAATCTTGGCCGTTGATCCTAAATCAATCTTGGTCATTGAATTGTAATTGGGGAGCCTATAAATTGAGCTCCCCCCCTCATTTGTAAAGCATGGGAGCATGCTGCAAAACATGTTAAGTAATTGTTGTGTACGACTGCTAAAGTAATAAGTAATGCATGCATTGTTTTGATGGTGATTACTTCTCTTATTTTGGAGTTGGCATGGTTCTTATCCCTCATCATAGTTTAGATTTTATTTCATGTATGTTAGATGAATGCAAGATTTGATAAGTATTGATTTATGGTGAAAGTTTTGCTCATACTTTCTTTGAATGGATGATTTTCATTCAATGCGTAAAGTTAGTTTGAGCTTATTTTGTGGATGCTTAACTTTTGTCTGGATAATTATTGTTCGATTTGATGGTAGTTATTCGTGACGTGAAAATCATAAGCACATTCCCTTGAAGATTGCACCCACTTTGTGTAATTATCGTTGAGTGTGGCGAAGCAAAGCGTGGTTATTGGTTCCACCAAGTCAATACCGTCTCTTGAATTCTTAGGAAGTAGAATAGAACTTCTGAAACCTTATCTCCTTTTTCAGTTTGTTTGATCCATGACCCAAACAGTAGAGCCTCATTGTCTGGACCCAAACCGTAGAGTCTCATTGTCTAGACCTTCATTGTGAATTGAACAAGCCTAGCATAAGTCCCCTTGTCATAACCAGCAAATCACATCAAACCACAGAGCTCATCCACACCTAACTGAAACATTGGAATTACCGTATGATCTTTCTTGCAGTCTTAGCATACAAGGTAGTTTTTCAAGAGGGGATAGAGCGTCTTTGACACTTTATTCTAGAATGTTTGTTGTGTCATAAAACACGCATCAACACAACCCATGTAGCCGGAATACCTCTCTGAAGAAAAGCTCTGCAGTCTGTGATGCTGTGAATGTAGTAGTGATAGGAAAGAAGTGCGCATATTTGGTCAGCCAATCAACAACTACGTAAATGCAATCTTTACCTTGGGCTTTCGGCAAACCCGTGATAAAGTCCATCGATAAACACTGCCACTTCCCGTCAGGTATCGGAAGTGGCTGAAGCAATCTAGCAGGATATGTGTGTTCCTGCTTGTTCTGCTGGCAAACAGAACACTCTCGAACATACTGAAGAACATCAATCTTTAGCCCTTTCCAAGTAAACCGTTCCCGAACCAACTTATACATTTTGAAGTAACCGGGATGGCCCCCCATAGGAAGATCATGAAAGGCTCTCAGAACTGTATCCCTCAACTCCGAAGCAGGAACCAGAAAAATCCGCCCCTTGTAAATGATCAAGTCATTCACAACGGTGTACCAACTATCCTGCTCTGTCCCATCAACAATGCTAGAAGCCCATGGGTTCTTAGCATACTCTGTAATGATCCGATGCCTCCAATCCTCGGAAATTTGTGCCATAGCATTCAATTGAGGTTTGCGAGACAAGGCATCAGCTACAACATTCTGCTTCCCCTTAATGAAAGTGATGTCAAAATCATATGACTGCAGTTTGCTGACCCATTTTTGTTGTCTTTCATTTAGGTCTTGCTGTCCAAGGAAGTGTTTCAGGTTATTGTGGTCTGTACACACACTGAACTTGCTGCCTACCAAGCATTGCCTGAACTTAGCCAAAGCATGCATAATGGCTAACATTTCCTTGTCATAAATGCTGTAAAACCTCTCAGGACCCCTAAGCTTCCTACTCTCAAAAGCAATAGGGTGTCTCTCCTGCATCAAGACAACACCAATGCCCTCTCCTGAAGCATCGCAAAACAAATCAAATGACTTCGTAAAGTCAGGTAATGCTAGCACTGGACACGAAGTCATGATCACCTTAAACCTGTCAAAGCACTCCTGAGCCTGTGGTGACCAAGCAAAAACCCCTTTCTTTTTCAAATCAGTAAGGGGTGCGGCGTGACGTGAGAACCCACTAACAAATCTCCGGTAAAAAGCACACAACCCAATGAATCCTCTGAGTTGTGTAAGGCTCTCTGGTACTGGCCACTCAACTATAGCTCAGACCTTCTCAGGGTCCATACTAACTCCCTTGGCACTGATGATGTGCCCCAGATACAACAACTCAGCCATGCCTAGCTCACACTTGGACTCCTTGGCATAAAAGGACTCCTCCGCCAAGATACCCAAAACTATATCCAAGTGAGCTAAATGCTCCTCCCATGACCTACTGTACACTAGGATGTCATCGAAGAAGACCAACACGAATCTCCGCAGCTGAGAACTAAAGACTCTGTTCATTGTAGACTGAAAGGTAGCAGGTGCATTGTTTAAACCGAAAGGCATAACCAAGAACTCGAAGTGACCGCAATGGCATCTGAAGGCGGTTTTCTCTATGTCCTACTCCCTCATCTGAATCTGATGGTACCCAGATCTCAAGTCAATCTTCGTAAAGAAGATAGCACCGTGCAACTCATCAATCAACTCATCGATGCGGGGTATGGGGTACCTGTTCTTAATTGTCTTCTTATTGAGTTGGCGGTAATCTATACACATCCGAAGTGATCCATCCTTTTTCTTCACTAATACGACCGATGAAGCAAAAGGTGACTTGCTAGGTTTGATATGCCCCATAGCCAACAGCTCGTTAATTGTCTTCTCTATCTCATCCTTGAGCCGTTTCGGATGCCTGTAGGGTGTAATCATAATGGGCTTTGCGCCCTCCTCCAACTCGATAATGTGCTCAGTGCCTTTGTCTGGAGGTCTGCTAGGTGGAATGTCGCTAAACACTTTAGAGTGTTTAGTCCTCAGTATCTGAATATTTGGATGGTACTCAAACTTCTGCTGCTCCTGCTTTGCTGGCACTAACATACACTCCGCAGCCCAATCAACCATATCATGACGAATGAGTCTCCATTCGCCTGTACGAAACCATCCTCAGATTACTGTCTCTGATGGCCTTGATGACATGAGGTTTCCCATTTGCCTTGAACTTCATCTCCATGTCTCGTAGATTGAGTGTGAACTCACCCAAATCGTGAAGCCATGTCATCCCTAACACCACATCAGTATCTCCCATATTAACAACATATAATTCAGTCTTGAACTCATAGTTTCAGCCGCATCGGAAGATCAGTTATCTTTCTGTCACATTTGAGGGTGTACCCATCAGCCACCTTAACTCGAATACCCTCAAACTCTTCTGTCTGTATACCTCGTCTCTCTACCAACCGTGCATCTATGAAATTATGAGTAGCACCAGTGCCGATTAGAGTGATTACCTTCTGACCTGCTAGGAGCCCACGAAGTCTAAAAGATCCATCTCTCTGAAGACTAGTCAAATGTGCCTCCTGTAGCTTCCTTCCTCCTTTGTTTTCACCGTCATTTTCAGACCTTTCATCACCTGAATGCTTGGAATCAACTTGCTGGTCTGACAGATCAGAATGTTCTTCTCCCTCATAAAACCACTCTATCTAGTTATTTTTCACTTTGGGACGAAGAGGGCATACATGTTTATCATCATAGGGTGCCTTGCACCAAAAACATAATTTTTTCCTTTGTAAATCATTTAGTGTTTCTCTGTCAAAGGGTGGTGCATTTTGTCTCTTAGGATCGGGTGGATCCCTCTTCCTGTCAGAGGGCCTATTCCTGTCAAAAGATCTATTAGGCCTCGTATAGGGTGTCGGGCCCGAAGTGAACTTGCTGCGAGGTGCTGCAAGTTTCATACTGCGTGCCTTCCTCATGGCCTCTTGAAGGGTAGGAGGATTGAAATATACCGAGCCAATTTTTTTTTTGAATGTGATTACAAACAACCATGCACCCGTTAGGGTTAGCAAATAACTAAACAAAGCAGAATTCAACTCTAACCAAGGATGTACACCAGGATCCCGAGATGGGCAAGGTGTTAGCATGTGGTCAGAGGATCTCGATGCAATGCACAAACTGAAGTAACCCTAACCAAGGATGCGCCAGATGACGGCGTGCATATGGTCATAGGATCCCTATCAATTATAATGCAGAAAGTAACTCAACACCAAGTATGTGCTACTCAATCCAAGATGGAAATGAGGCGACCATATGGCGGAGGTATAGAGGAATTCAAATGCAACTTCAAAATGTAAAGTAGGCGGCAAGCCAGCCTCTTCCACTTATCCAGTGGGTATTACAAACTAACAAGTATAAAGTAAATAGGCGGCAAGCCAGCCTCTTCCACTTATCCAGTGGGAAATACAGTAAATGAAAGAGCAGAATATAGAATGTTGACAGTACTACTGTTTAGCTTACAATATGAGAGTTTAGTCTGCGAAAGCACAAGATGAGGAAGTTCACAATGCTGCTACAATGTTTAATATTGCTCTTAATGCTCTCAATGACTCCCATTCCAAACCTAACTCAAATGGTGGACTTTATGCACGCTGTCATGACTGAACCAGGACTGAAAATACCAAACCAGCAACACAGAAACTCAATGGAAAGCTCACAACTCGCTCAATACTCACCCAAACTACATGAAAACTGATGCAAAATACCTTTCTAATGATGGCGCCCAAGATGACAACAAGAAACTGACTCCAAATGCTGATATTTATTTTTGGCACGAATCCCAATGAGAGCACAGAAGGTACGGCTGCAAGGAGGGGCAATTTTGGCTTATAAAATTGGAGACTTCATAAAAAATTCCCAAACTTCTCTGAGAGGGGCGCCCTTGCCTATTAAATGCACGGGTAAACTACCCAGAACCAAAGTAAAATCACACAAGGACTTATGAGATAAAAACCAAATCTGCAACACAAACCAGCAACTCCATATTTTTTGATTATTTTGCAAATATAAGGATTACAATGAAGAAACAACAGCTATAAGCAAACTCACTACAAAATCACTCAAAAGCAAGCAAACCTCTCCACTAGGTGCTATCTCTCAAGCACGAAGTTGAGCCAAGCTAGGAGGCATTCATTCCTCGAAGTGGTCCAACACCATTTCGGCAGCATAACATTACTTGAGATATCAGATAATCTCAATGAAGACCCAAGACCTCCTTTTATAACTTTGTGAAGACTCTCCAGAAGCTTCTAGAAACCCTAACTTTTCAATTTTGAAATAACTCCTTTTCCCTCCAAAGGTGGCGTCCCTTTTCCTCAAGATAAATTTGACTTTAATTTAAAATAAACTCCTCCACAAGATGGCGTCCATTTTCAAGCATTGATTTTTGAACCTTAGAACATATAGAAATCATCTTCATGAGGCGCCACCCATAAAGACCACCTTTTAAAACAACTTTTAAGTTCAATCACTAGGCTAAGGGGGGTCAACAGCAAAATATAACATTAAAACATGACTTTATTAAAATAATTTGAACTTATCTCTCCAATTGTGCCCCAAAGCCAAAAATGAGTAAGCCAACTGAACAGACTGAAGTAGAAAGCCAACCGTGCCAAAACCAACAGGACCACTGTCAAAAATAGAATTTACTAAAAATAGTAAATTCATGAAGGTGCTCAGAATGCCAAGAAAATCATATCATCGCGAAGCTCACGAAAAACCCAGAAGGAAACCGCAGTTCAATCACCAATCCGCGAGGAAAAGCAACCTCCAACAATGAAACCCTAATTTCACCCTCGAGTAGCCTACGGGTCTCCAGAATAGGCCAACGGTCAACAGAACAGGTCATGCTCGAGAAGGGGACATTACAAGGATCAAATGCCTTGACCCAACCTCTCATGGGCTCCATCAAACCCTCGACGAAGAGAATAACAAGTCTCCTCTCTGAAATGCCCGTCACCATGACTACAACCCTCTGAAACTCACCGACATAAGCATCCAAACTACCTGTCTGTCTAAGCTGAGCTAGCTCCCTGAAGTAGAGTTTTGGATCCTTGTCGAAACGCTCTATGAGCCTGCTAGTGAACTCCTGGTAAGTAGTGACTGCATGATGGCCAAGTGTGTACATGCCGTGATGCCACCAATCATGCGCCGATCCGTCAAGATGTAGTGTGGCAAACTTAATGGCCTCGTCCTCCTGCATAGGTCTCAATGATAGGTAGTTGTCTAACTTCTGTACCCAAGACCTTGCTGAACTCTTATCAGAACCATCAAAGTAAGGCAAGGTAATCTTGTTGACTGCATACTGTAAATCTCTATTCACCTGTGGCTGTGGCTGCTGATGCTGAGGAGCTCTGCGGTCAAATCTACCTCCCCCTCTAGGTTTATGCACATCTATAAACTCATGAAAAGTCAAAGCCTGCCTGATCTCAGGTGCTAAAGACAAATACTCCCCATGAAATCTAGTCACATCTACTACTGACATGCCATTGTGTGGCTGAAACTCCTGATGATGACCCTGTTGCTCTGCCTCCGGAGTCGGAGGTGGTGTCTCTCTAGATATGAATGTAGGTTGTCCAGGCCTACGCTCATGATAGATAGGTGATGACTGTCGTGGTGCCGATACCAAAGACTGGTCCACGCCTACTGTCCTGCTCGACTGCCCTATCTGAATATAGTGCGGCTGGGGTGGAGTATACTGTTTCATAGTGCCCATCAACTGGGACACATGTCCATATTGTCGTGTCTGCGTCTAAACTCCTCCTCGGTAATATCACCTTCTGCATGCGCTTTCCCTGAGTCCCTATGTGTCTCTACAGGAATCTCACGGTCTACCATCAGTGTTGTGACATTGTTCTCACTGCTATTGGAACTGGATCTGTAAATACCCAGAACCCTTGATACTGTCTCACCTTCAGGAATAGGTGGACCTGTCCAATCCTCAACTCTGCCTGTTCCTATACCCTTAATATAGGGAATGATGTCTCTATTCATGAAAAAGCATCGAAAAAGCACACTGTTTTCTGAAAAAGCAACTGAAAAAGCATAGGATGGCAGGAAAACTGTGCTTTGATACTACTATAAGAGACCAGGTGTCTCTCAACCCGATCACTGGCCAATAATACTGAGGTTTTTGTTTTGTTTTCTGAATTTGTGATTTTTTGGTATTTTTGCAATAAAAGGACAAATTGCGATTTTGCAAGAAATGACTGGAAAAATAATATAAAATAATAGATGTGTAAAAACTACAGAACATAGATCAAATCTTGATGCCAGATGGTTTATTAATCTTCCCAGATGATTACAACTGCAATATTTAAACATTCAGACAAAAAGGCAAGCATTTTATTGAAACCCTGGATAAGCTTGCAGGCACCAGAAAGAGAGATTGAAATGGTACGGCTAAAAGATATGATGCAATCTCCCACCTCAGAACTGATGAAATGTCTCCAGATACCCTAGGTGTCCAACTTGCAGAAGACAGAAGATGAAAAAGCCAAGCGATTTGCTCTGGGAAAGAAGTACAACCCTTGCTGTAGTAAAGTACGGCCTATACCAGCAATAAAGAATTCCGTACTTTTCTTGGGAAGTGTGCCAAGCCATTGGAAATGGATCTCTGGAAGTCGCCTCAAATGATAGATGAATATTCTTCTTGAAACCCCTTCCTGAATCGATTCAATAAGCACAACTGCAACCTTTGAATGATGTCACCTTGTTTGACAATCTTCAACTGATATTTCACAGTCTCAGTATATCAGATCTTGAAGAGGGAACGTTCCTCAAAACTTGTTGATCTGCAGAAACCCTGGTTTCTCAAACCCCAATGCTCTCAAAGAGAAAAAGATAACAAATTCGAATAATCACATAATGAGTTCGATTTGTCCTTGAGGAAATAAATAGTTTCTCTCAAAAAGTCGACCTTTCTCAAAAATCACTTAAAATTACATTTAATAATATTAATTCGCCTGTTTCGGACTTAGGCAATAATATTAAAATAAATGGCATCCCTTTTTAATGAATAAATAATTATTCATTATGATAATAATTCTCCTTTATTATAAAGTATTAAATACTTTATAATATGCCATTAATACTTTAATATTTTAAAATATTATTAAAGTGACTTTATAACATAAAGTCAAAATAATAATAATCATTTAATTATTATTAAATGCTCCATTATTCTCCATTGCTCATCAAACTGACAAATTGGGTCGAAACTGAGTTGACCAGTTGAGCCAGGTGCCTTGCCCAAAATAGCAGCTTCCGCCTGCTTGACTTACTATAAATAGTAAGTATCTGAAAACCACTCAGAAAGAGTCTGCAAAGGCCCAAACCTGAAACAACCGCTGGAGTGATGTTCCCGATGCTGGATAGCTGCCTCAAGTGATCCTCTAAACACTTCTGCCAGCCTACGAGGATCTGGATAATAGGCTAACCACTGACACGACGGTATTGTCTAGGAAGGGGACATTACACTAAAACAGGTTAAGACAAGCATGTAAGTATTATACACTGCATATAAGCATGCCTGGCAGGTAAAAATATGTCATAAGTGACAAGGATACTCCAATTAAGTGCCTAGGAGTCTCCATAGTGGCAGAAACAAACATAAGGACACCTAGGTTCGTGAAGATTGATTTCAAGTGACTTGAACAGTCAGAAAGAGTGTCTGGGCCTGTTCACGTATTGTTGAATGGAATACATAGCAGAGTCAGGCACCTAGGGAGTGGAAACATGCTGGTACACGATACGAGCATTCAATAGAGGTATGCCTAGTGAGTTTTCAGCCTCCTAGAGCAACATTAACAGTAATTACAGTCATCAAAATCAGAAGCCCTTAGAGTGATAGGTGATGACAGGTTTAACTTTTTAAGACTTCATTAATACCTCTCATTTCATGTATAGCCAAAGTTTTTGTGCAAAGGCTGACACAAATATACAGCAAATTTTGATCATTCCAACAGTAATACGTATTAGATTTTTTAAACACTAGAGGGATTTAAAAGTATAATCTTCATCAAAGAGGTCTGTGAAGGGGTTGAGAAACCTTGTGTTAGTCATTCTCTAGGGTTGTGCAAAACCCTCAAATTATGGCTTTGGCTTGAGGCCAAAACTCTAAGGTTTCAGTCCATATTTCAGCAAGCATTGGAAGAAGTGTCAAACTTGTTCCAGATTCTAGGGTTTCAGTCATATCATCATGGCAGGGTTTCATCTTTAGTTTTCAGTCTTTTCAAAGCCCTAGATTTAAGTCATCAACGTTGGATTGATGATAGATTCATGGTGGTTGGGATTTTAAAGGATTCACTAGGTTTCAAATCTCAGAGGATATTCAAGCACTAGATTGTCATTTTTAGCAATGGCTCTTTCTGGCAGTTGCTATTCTAGTGGTTCTGTTTCTGGGCAAATATTTAAGGGCCTATTTTTGATTTGCTTTAATTAGCTATTTTATTATTTGTTTATGAGTTGTCTTGCTTTAAAGTTTCTTTATTTATTGCTTTCAGAGGAGCTTTAAGCATTTGTGTTTTAAACTAGTGAGTTTTGGGGTAAAAGAATGAATATCGTAAGTCCCCAAAACTGGGCATCTTGTAACCTTATAATAAGTGCTTTGGACACACAAATTCTGAATGTTAGTTGACACTAGACTTATGTTGTTGAAATAGTTATTCAAGTTGGTTTACTTGTGTTTGTAATTTCATTGATTAAATTGAAATTGAATAATGTTGTCAAGCTTTGTATTAATGTCATTTGTTCATCTTAGTGGTAGCTTTGCATGCAGCTTAGTTATTTGGCCCTTGGAATTATGTGTCACCTAGTGTTGCAATTGTTATTCACTTTGAGATCTTGTTTGCATTGAACTGTTGGTCTCTATCTTAGTCAATAGGAAGGTGTTGTCGTTTGTTCCTGGATTAGCTGCTTTCATTCTTAATATCTAAAAATATTACTGTGAGACAAGAACTATTAATAGTCATGTGTTTATACCCAAGGTTAAAAGGCAGGCAAACCTCCTGCAAGAGAAACATTATACAGTGTGAAAATTTGTATATTTTGTCTATAGCATAGTGTCTAGGTTACTTTTAGATCTCAAGGAGCTTCCCCTCATAATTTAAAGAGAGGTTTTATCTTACATATTATTGTAATTTGAGTTGTTTCAAAGGAGAGAAAGTAAAATGGTATCACAACCCTTTATGGTGAAGAAAAGACCATTATGTGAGAGCCTTGGATATGGGAGCATGGAAATTGGGGAATGCTTAAAGAAGAGGTATATTCTGTGTACACCAAGGGCATCCCATGAGAGGGAAAAAGTTATCTAATATTGTAATCGTAAAGCCTCAAAATGATTATACATTGTCTCCAAGGGAAGAGCAGCAATATAGGCAAGAAGAGAGGAGCAAACCTTTGCTTGAAGAGGACAAAGAAAAACCTTCAAATAAGGGAGGAGCAAAGAAAGGCACTTCACAAGAACTAAAAGAAGAAATGGGGAGATTCCACTCCACCTACTTCACCGCTTGCTAAGCCCAAGAAGAAGGTAAAAGAGCATTTGGTAAAACAAGGTAAAGAGTCCATCTTTTGTTTCATTTGTAAGGGGATAGGATATAGTTAGAAAAATATTCCTCTTAGTTTTATTTTATTTCTTTGGTAGTTGGGTGTTGGTAATTGAGCTTGATCTTGTTAAAGGTCTAATTTTTTGGTGTCCTTGTAGCCATGTTTAGAGCCCATTTCATTTTGGGAAGAGTGAAGGGGGGGGTTATTTTTTTTCATAGTAAATCTGGACCATTCATCATTAGGTCACAGATCTAATGGTGCAACCCTCTTTTATGAGGGCATTATATCATGGCTATGTATTATGTGAGGAGATTGTGAGAGAGTGAAGAGGAAGTTGCAACAAATGTGTTGTAGGTTGTATCTCTTCATTTTGTTGGACAAAATAAAGGAAGGGCTAGTTGTTTCTACGTGGATGTAGCACATATTGGGTGAACCATGCATATTTGTCTCTGTTTTTTATATTTTATTTTTGCAATCATTTTATTATATATTGCTTTGCAATCCTATTACTAATGGATGGCATGATTAGTTTCTTAGATGTAAGTGGTTTCTCTTGATATTTGGCAACGATTGAAAGTTCTCAACAATTGTTGACCACTTTATATAGTCCTATTGTACTTGATAAAGGGGACCACATGTTAGGAGCATTTCTTGAATTGAATGTATAAGTGCATATGAATAAAATACATGGTTATATCTTTATGCAATTGTTGGTATGGATCTCTTATAGTTATTAGCATTCATCTATTCAATTTACTCAATTATATTCAAGGCATATTGGATTAGGTAGTAAACATTTGGTGTCATTGCCTATTAGAAGTCGGGTTGAGTACAAATTTAGGTCAGTGAAAATGGCCATATAAATGAGGCAGCTAGCGAGAGAACCGGTACAATATGAAGAAGAAAGAGAAGATGACCTTACACAAGATCTTGTAAATTTGTGGGACATATCCATCAAGGGGCACGTATGGAAGGAAGTTGCAAGGAGACAAATACCACATGATGCAATTTGGGATAATTTGCAAGTAAACGAAGAAGTAGTTGACCTCTTGAATCCTTTGCCAAGACAACTTGCACGACATTTTTTAATTTTACAAGATTTGCACGGGGAAAAAGGACAAGAACAACGTCGTTAGCAAATGCTCCAACACTGAGAGGAGAGGAACCAACGGGAAGAAGAATGTAGCACTGACTGACAACACACCTCTTGGTATTAATGCCTGAAATATCCCCCTTAGTTTTTTTTGAATTTTTACCAAACAACAATGCACCCGTTAAGGTTAGCCCAATAATCAAACCAGCTGAAATAGAACCCTCCACTTTCTGATCACCAAGATCTCAATGTGGGTGAGGTGAGAGCATACAGTACAAGGGGATCATTACCAATAAACTGAAATTGAAATTACAATGTTGTAGGCAGCTAGCCGACCATTCTAAAAGTAAAGTGCTGGAAATGTAAATGTAAGCGGAAAATCGACCATGAAAGCTCTACCACTTATTTAGCGGGAGCGATTATTACAATTATTAAGCTAAAACACTCAACCACTTACTTAGTAGGAGTAGTGAATACAAAATTATAAAGTGCTGGAAGTAAATAGCTGAGACAGTACTACTGTAATCAGCGTTACAATGTGCTCTTGATACAATGACTTATTGATGGAAAGTAACTACTATCAACCTCATATGATTTGCAATATTCCTTGCTTGAGTTGTGAATGATTTCGCGAAATAAATAAAGCAAATGATTACAATAACCAGGTCTGATATAAGAATATAAAAATAGAAAACCAAACGCAAACTATGATATTACAAAAATGCTCATAACTTCATCAACATAGCTCCATTTGCTGCCAAATTGAAAGCTAGTGATCATTAGAACAAGGCGACCAAGATGCAAGTGATAAACCACACCAAGCAGCTCATGAAAGAAAGATACAAACTCCAACTTGCCACAAGGTAGGGCGGCCTCTAGAGGAGGTCGACCTAGCTTACAAAATCAATCTCTTCTTAATAAAATCTGCAAACTTGCAATATGAGGCGCCTAAGGCAAGAGAACACAAGGAGCCAATACCTAGAATGCAAATAAAATCACACAAGGAGCTGTGAGTGAAAATGAGTTACAGTCATACATAAACCAGCAACCTGAAAGTCAAAAAATATCATTAAAACCTTCAACAATAAAGCTCAATCTGCAATCTCTGGATGAGAAGCAGTCTCAATTCCGCTAGTGTTATCTTTCAAACACGAAACCAAATACTTGCTAGGAGGTGTGCTTTCCTCGATGCCAGAAGCCTGAAATCATTTCAGTAGAACTTCGTTATGATAAGAAATGGATACCAAATGAATGAGCAAAGCCTCTCTTAAATAGAACTTTGGAGTGACCTTTCAGCTTCCACCTTTTCCCTCCAAAAGGGACTTCCAAGCTTATTTGAAATATTTTATTTTAAAATACACTTAATCCTCCCTCATTCCTAGGTGTCCAAATCTCAAGGAAGAATATTTAACTTTTGAAATATTAAAATACCTCTTAATGAGGCGTCCACCCTCAAGAGCCACCTTTTAAAACAACTTAAGTCATTGTGCTAGGCCAAGGGGGCAAAAAATAACATTAGAATATTTAAATGACTTAAATAAATCATTTTACCAAAATAAGCCTCAAAATGCTGAAGGCCAAATATACTCAACTGCCTTGCCCAAAATAGAAAACGCTCTGAACTGCTGAACTGCTACCAACTAGGACACTGCCAAAAATAGAACTTACTAAAAATAGCATACAGCTAAAAATAGTAAGTTGTTCCAAACTCATTTTAATCACAATTCGAGCAACTGACGTAACTTACTAAAAATAGTAAGTCCCGAAAACAAAGCCTGATTCAGATGCATGTCATAGCACCGCGAAGCCTTTTGAAAACCCAGAAAGAATCCAAAATCCAAATCTCAAAACTCCAACATGCAAAGCCCTGAAAAACACCAAAAACCTCCAAACAATAGGAAACCCTAATTTTACCTCCGACGAGCCTATGAGCATCCAGAATAGGCTGACGGGCCACTGCACTTTGAGAAGGGGACATTACAGTCCGCTCTCCTTGAGATTGCTTGTCCTCAAGCAACCACAAGTTTGGATGCTGCAAAATATGTTCACCTTCCCATTTAGCATCCTCCAATGGCAAGTTTCTCCATTTCACCAAATACTCTTTGATTGTTCTTCTCCTCAAAGAGCGCTTTCTAACATCAATGATCTCCTCAGGAATCAACACCAACTGTACTTCTTCATCCAATGGAGGTATCTTTGAGGTAGCAATAACATTGTGCCCAAGCGCTTTTTTGAGGCGTGACACATGAAAAACATTGTGCACCTTGCTACTAGCTGGAAGCTCTAACTCATAAGCCACTTCACCGATCCACCTGATTACTCTGAAAGGGCCATAGAATCGTGGCTTAAGCTTTTCGGCTCCACTCTTCTTGAGAGTAGACTGTCTATAGGGTTGAAGCCTCAAATATACCATATCTCCCACCTCAAATGAACGCTCAACACGCTGCCGGTCAGCGTATAGCTTCTGCTAATTTTGAGCACGGTGAAGGTTATCCTCTAATGATCTCAAGATGTCTTGACTTTGTTGCAACATATCCTTTGCTTGTGGAGCTCTACTATCGCCAAACACTAAGACTATGAAGCTAGGAGCCTCGTAACCATACAAAGCCATGAATGGAGACGTCTTTATTGACATATGATAGAAAGAGTTGTAATAATACTCTCCCAAATGAAGCCATTTTACACATGCTCCTTGTTTCCCCAACACATAGTTTCTGAGGTAGCCTTCAACCATTTATTTACTATCTCTAATTGGCCATGTGGGTGATAACTAGTGCTTGGAGTGAGCACTGTACCACTCAATCTAAAAATTTCTTGCCAAAATGCACTTAGCAACTTGCTGTCCCTATCACTCACAATGTTTTGTGGTAACCCATGCAAACGAAACACTTCTCTGAAGAACAAGTCAACTACTTGAGTTGCTGTAAATGCACTAGTGATGGCAAATAAATGAGAAATTTTTGTCAATCTATCCACCACAACTTAGATGCAATCTCTCCCTTGCACTTTTGGAAACCCAGTGATGAAATCCATCGCAATACTTTCCCAGTTTTGATTGGGAATGGGTAGGGGCTGCAACAAACCGGGTGGAAAAGTATGCTCATTCTTGCTCATCTGACAAGTTGGGCACTCCCTTATGTAGCGCAAGACTTCATCTTTCATCCTTTTCCATAAAAATCTTTCACAAATTTGCTTGTAAGTCTTGAAATACCCTTGATGACCAGCAAGAGGAATGTCATGAAAGGACTGCAAAACCTTCTTCTTAAGCTTGGATTCGGGCACCAAGAAGATTCTACCTTTATGCTGAATCAATCCATCAACCAACTGATATCTTTCATCTTGCAAATGACCCTCAACAATGTTGGTTGCAAACTGATTTTTTGCATAACCAACAACAATTTGCTCCTTCCAATCTGCAGTAAGCTCAACCAAAGAGTTCAAATGAGGCCTTCTGGAAAGAGCATCAACCACTATGTTATTTTTTCCTTTGACATACTCAATGTCAAAGTCAGAAGCCTGGAGCTTACTCACCCACTTTTGCTGTCTTTCATTCAAATCCTTTAGATGCATGAAGTGCTTGAGACTGTTATGATCATTCTTCACCACAAACGTGCTCCCCACCAAGTATTTTCTGAACTTGGCTAATGCATGCATGATTGCAAGCATCTCCTTATCATAGATTGAGTATGTTCTTTAGCTTCTCTCAATTTTCTACTCTTGAAGACAATGGGATGTTTGTCTTGCATAAGAACGACTCCAACTCCTACACCTGAAGCATCACACTATAATTCAAACGACTTGGTGAAGTCGGGTAGAGCCAACACTGGACAAGAGCTTATGATTTGCTTGAACTTATCAAACACTACTTGTGCCTTGTCTGTCCATAGGAAAGCTCCCTTCTTGGTAAGATCGGCAAGGGGGGCTGCCATTTGAGAATACCCCTTCACGAACCCTCTGTAGAAGCCACAACCCCAAAAACCCCTTCAAATGTGACATTCTTTGGAGGTGGCCAATCTAAGATTGCTTTGATCTTTTCTGGATCAACTCTAACACCCTTAGAGCTGATAATGTGACCAAGATGGAGCGGCTTTGTCATCCCAAACTCACATTTTGATTCCTTTGCAAATAAACATTCTGCTTCCAAAATACTAAGCACTTACTCCAAGTACTTGAGATGCTCTTCCCATGACTTGTTGAATATGAGAATGTCGCCGAAGAAGATGAGCACGAACTTCCTCAACTGTTCCTTAAAGATTTTGTTCATGCAAGACTGGAAAATTGTAGGAGCATTCGTCAAACCAAATGGCATGACAAGGAATTCATAATGCCCAAAATGACATCTAAAGGCAGTTTTCTCAATATCCGACTCCCTCATCCTTATCTGGTGATAACCCGATCTAAGAAGTACATGGCTCCATGTAGCTCATCAATGAGCTCATCTATTTTGGGAATTGGATACCGGTTTTAATTGTTTTCTGATTCAATGCAAGGTAGTCAACACACATGCGCATTGTGCCCATCTTTCTTTTTGACCAACACCACTGCTGAAGTGAAGGGACTCTGCTTGGGAAAATGTGACCCATATCCAAGAGCTCTTTGATAGCCTTCTCAATTTCATCCTTTTGCTTCTTTGGGTATGTTGATGCGTGTTTTATGACACACCAAACATCAGAATAAAAATGTCCAAAGACACTTTATCCTCTCTTGAAAAACCACCGCGTATGCTAAGATTGCGAGAAGATCATATGGCGATTCCAAGGTTTCTTTAGTCGGGTCTCGATGTGTGGATAAGCTCAATGGCCGTTGTGATTTGTTGGTAATGAACAAGGGGACTTACGTAAAATCTTTGCAAGTTCAGGACTTAGGAAATTTATCGTTAAAGGCTTTCAATTAGGACTTTCAATTGTGGATCTCAAAAAAATGGCAAAAGGATAGGGTTTAGGAGAATCTAGTCTAAGCCTAAGAACTCAAGAGACAATAAAGACTCGGTGAAGAGAATAAACCACACTTTGTTTCGCCTCCTGCAGGACAACATACGCAAAATGGGTGCAATCTTCAAGGGGTGTGAGAATAATTTTCAAACCTCGAATGAGGCTGAAGTTAAGTTTCCACAATTAAGAGCTCAGGCTAACTTTACGCATCGAATGCAAATCATCCATTCGAAGAAAGTATGAGCTACACTTCACCATCGAATCAATACGATCAATCTTTCATTCAATTAACCAACTTTCAAAACAAATTCTACCTAATCTAACTTTAACTTTAATCTATGGCGGAAGAAGATATGCAACCTCGCTTACTATTTGATAATAAGAAGTTATTCAAGGCAAATCATGCTCAAGAGCTTTTATTATTCGAAATAGTCTCAATGCAACAATACACATATTCTGTCTCCACACATTACAAATGAGGGGGCGAGCTCAATTTATAGGCTCCCCAATTACAATTCAATGGCCAAGATTGATTTCAAATCAACGGCCGAGATTACAAAATAAAACCCTAATTAGGGTTTGTCACTTTCGACCAATGAGAAAATTTCATTTGAGGACACTTGTCCCTTTTGCTAAATATAAATCAATAATAAAATAGAAAGTTGTTGCATGTTGATTTGGAACAATTTGATTGGTTGGAAGATGATGAGGCGCCACCTCAGCGTGCTGGATGTCTTCCTTGGTTGCTTCGTTTTTCTTCCACGCACTTGCCTTAGAATATTTTCCCTGCCGATGACTCTATCCGTTGTGCTTGCTCCTTCCTAGCTGTGATCCTGGATTCCTTTTGAGACTTTGATTTCTTCTTCTTACCTGTACTGGAATCTTTGGAGTCTGGAAGTCTCCCCTTGGAATAGGTGTCTGGTCTTGAAGTTGGTTGCTTTGAAATTCCTCCTACTTGAACTGGGTTGATGCTATTCCTTGGGATTTCCTCTCTAAATTCTCCAGTTTGTGTCAAGAAATTGTCTAAGTATGGAGATATGTTTGGAACACTCTCCTTGTCACCATCTGATTCTAATTGGAAGCTTGTTTTTAATTCTTCAGGAGATGAAATCCCTCAAGAAGTTGTCCCGATTGCTTCTTTCAAGTGCCTAGAATTTGGATAAGAATGCCTCTATGCTTTCGCCACAATGGAGGAAATTGGAATTTCCTCTCCTTGGGCGGACTTCACATGAGCCTAGACGTTTTCTCTCTCGGCCTAAGTCAGACTTCAAGCCACTTTGGACAAACATGTCTAGGGAGAAGTCGAACTTTATCATGCTTGTGCCATTTCTCAGTTGAGCAAAGTCGGATTTGCTAGTGGTTTTGCCATCTTATCTTTATGCTTGGCGAACCTTCTCAACACTTTGACATTTCTTTTCTTGGTCTAGGTCGGACTTTGCATCATGTTTGCCATTGTACTTGGAGGATCTTATGGATGTCTGGACATACCTTCTCCAAGCAAAGTCGGACCTTGTAAAGGTTTGGACATGCTGTGCTTGGGCAAAGTCAGACTTTCTCATGCTTGTGCCATCCTTTTTCCCTCACTCTATTTGGCTTGAAGCAGTCTTGCCACCATTCCACGCCATTGCTTCTTCTTTGAAGATTCGCCTCGTGTCGTCATCCACCTGCAAGAAATAAAATAAACAAATTCAGATTTTCTCTCTCCTGAATTCTAGCTCCGAAGTTAAATTTTTAACAGTCTCTCTCCTGAAGTCACGGTGAATTTAATTTTGCCCATCGGATTTTATCTCTGGCCGGCACAAATTATTTTCCTCCAAAACATCGTCTGGCGAATTTGATTTTGTCCAAGGCATTTAAATTTCCGAGTAGTTGAGAATAAATTATTAAAATATTAAAATATTTTAATTTATTCCAACCCGTTCGTTTTGGACCCATGGCTATTTCGATTTTTCGAGTGATTTTCTTTGGCTAAAAGTTTATTCTCCAATTTTGTCCTTAATTTCGTCTAGCCAAGCCAAAATTTAAGCCATTCCGTCAAAATTTTTATTGCCAGATCCTTATTTTTCTTTGCCGAGGCGAGATTTTAATAGCTCCAAGCATATTTTCTTCTGCCGAAGTCAAATATTTCCTCGCTCAAACGAATTTTTCTAGGCAAAATCCTCATCTGGGTGTCTTCATCGGTCGAATTTCTTTGACGCTTGACAAATTCTTCTTCCTTCTGGCCAAGGACGATCCTTCCTTTCTCCTTGCCTTGTGCATTTTTCTTCGGCCAAAGTTGTCAATTTCTCAACATTTTCCACACTTAGGCAAATTTAATTTCTTTTCCACCTTTGAGTTAGGCATATCTTGTTTTATTTTTCGCCATATCCTAACTTCCTCTAGCACGTGTCCTTTCAAACTTGGCACTTATCCTCTTGAAAGTGCCGGGATACTTAGCCAAAAATCTTCATTTTTCATCATTTAGCCTCTATACTTAGGCAAATATTCGAATTTTATCCTTGGACTAGGCATTAACACTTAGCAAAAATCATTATTTTATCCCTTCATGTGCTTAGGCGGACTTCCTTAGCATTTTAGACAAGCATCATGGATGTCCCTCTTTTCTAGGGCGGACTTCCTTAACACTTTAGCATTTGTCTCTTTGGAAATATCACAACACACAGCCAAAAAAAAATCAGTTTTCCACCCTTTTTAGGCCCTCATACTTAGCAGATTTTCGAAATTCTCTTTGCTGGGTACCAACACTTAGTGAAAATTTTGATTTTTCCTCCTTCTACATGCCTAGGCGGACTTTGGAAGGGTCAAGGATGTCAAGGACGGACTTTAGAGGTCTTTAGCACATGCAGGGCGGACTTTGAAGGATGCAAGGATGTGCACCTTTGCTGCTGGGCGGACTTCAGAACCTTTTGGCACCTCCTTTCTTGTGAATGGCGGACTTTCAAGCCCCTTGGCATGTGCATGGCGGACTTTGGAATGTCTTAGGACAAGCATCTTGAGTGCTGGGCGGACTTTCCTTCCTCTTTGGACATCCTTGGCGGACTTTGGAAGGTCCTTGACATTGCCTCTTGCTGCTGGGCGGACTTTAGAGGATCCTAGGATATGCTTCCTTAGTGCTGGGCGGACTTCACCAGCTTCTTGACATTCATACCTCTCTCCCTTAACATTCTCCTTCTTGGAAATGGCGAATTTTCCAGACTTAACCAGATTTTCCAAGAACTTCATCTTTTTTGAGCTGATTTTTGATGATTTCAACCTCAGATCTGACTGGTTTTGACCTGATTTTTCCAGATTTCAATGTTTTTGGTCTGATTTTTCATGCTTTTTGAATTGTTTTTCCAGATTTTTCAATAATTTTTCAACTTTTTACTTTGATTTTCTGAGAGTTCTATCAAGTTTTTTGAACTTCTGAGTGCGTTTTCAGAACTCGGGACCCTTCTAAAAATAGAAACTTTCCAAAAATAGAAAATTTCCAAAAATAGAAACTTTCTAAAAATAGAAAAAGCAAACCCTAAAAAATAGGGAACCTTGTTTGGCCCAAAAATGCCAAAAATGAAAAATCGAAAAAGCAACTTTTCCTAAAAAATAGGAAGTCTCAGAATTGGCCGAATTCACAGGTGATCTTCGTTTCCTGGGCCTTCTGAGCGCTTCCATGACATCTACGCACTGATTCAAGCATGAATTACTGACTTGGCTCAGATGACTTGCAAAAAGACTGACTTGGAACCCTCAAAATGATGACCTCATTGTAAAAAGACAAATGATAAGCAGTTGCAACACCGAGGCAAAAAGCGAAAACAGGGGGTCCCCATTTGCAATGGGGCGATGTGTGAAAAAGGTCACAGCAGGGTAGCGATAAGGAGTTGTGATAACTGGTTTTGCACCCTCTTCAAGTTCTATCACATGTTCACAACCTCTTTCAAGAGGTCTCCTAGGAGGTATACTGCCAATGACTTTACTCTTCTTAGTGATCAAGGCTTGAATATCAGGATGATAATGCCTGTTATCTTCCACTGGATCAGTTGGTAAGATCATGCATTCCGCTGCTCACTCTACTTGATCATGTCAAATCAGCCTTTCCATTCTCTTGAATGACACAATTCAAGAGCCTCCATTTGACATCCCTCTCAACACTACTCTCCTTCTACTTGACTGAAACTTCAACTCCATTGTTTGCAAATTCAATGTGATCTCTTCAAGAGATCGCAGCCATTGTATCCCAAGCACCGCATCAGTATCACCAATGCCTACAACATAAAAATCATCCTTCACTTCATAATAGCCCAATTGCATGGAGAGGTTGGGAATTCGTCTATTGCAAGACAATGTGGATCCATCCACCACCATCACCTTAAAGCCTTCAAACTCCTCTGTCTTGAGGCCTCTCTTTGCAATCAAACCTTCGTCTATGAAGTTATGAGTTGCTCCAGTATCAATTAGAGCAACAATACGCTGCGAACCAATCACTCCACAAACTCGAAAAGACTCATTCTTTTCAAAGCTCGAGAGTTGTGCCAAAGCACTCCCTCCTCCAATGTCTTTTGGTTCCTCTTCTGGAGCTTCTTCTTCAACACTACTTGTTGATTCATAGTGCTGATCAGACATATCAGTTTCTGATCCGGAATCAGAATAAGCTTCCATGTGATGTGCTTTTCCCTTTCCATAGCCTTTGTGACCTTTTGACCAAGGCTCACAACATGTATAACAAACTCTATCTTTGTTAACTGCTCACAAAGCTTATCAAACATCTTTTGTGGAAACTTCTTAGGCTGATTTGAAGAATGGTTCTTATCTTTTTTGTGACTAAAGGATTTGGACTGAAATTTTGGCTTTGGGGCAGCCAACTCCATTCTCCTTGATTTCTTGATTGCCTCATCAAGAGTTGGTGGATCAAAGGCTTTGACCCAACCCTTCAATGGTTCCATCAATCCTTTAGTAAACAACACTACAAAGCCTCCTTTCAGTGATGTTGGGCACCATCACTGACAACCTTTGAAAATCAGCAACACATGAGTCTAATGAACCACGTTGCTTTAGCTGCGCCAACTCACGAAATCTAACTTCTGGATCCTTGGTACAAACCTTTCTATCAACTTGTTTGTAAACACCTCATAAGTGTGAATGAGATTATGGCCAAGAGTGACCAGCCCATGATACCACCATTCATGAGCAGCTCCATACAAATGCAAGGTGGCGAATTTGATAGCATCTTCTTCAGGCATTGGTTTAAGCGAAAGGTAGTTGTCAAGCTTTTACACCCATGACCTTGCCAAACACTTATCACTCCCATCAAAATGAGCCAAGGTAACTTTACCAAGGGCTTGATGATAGTCCATTCTAGGAGCCATAGGAGCACGATAATCATTTCTTCCGGCTCCTCTTCTCTTCTGTTGATTCATATATTGATCCAGTGATATGGCATCACGAATCTTTGCTGGAATCGAAGCATACTCCATGTAGCTATTTCTAACTTCACCCGACAAAGACATCTCAGCTTGCGCTGGTGGTTCTTCCCTTGGAATGAAGTTTGGAATGAAAGGTCTAGAGGCTGATCCTCTAGTAGTTGCAACATGCTGGCCAATAGTTCGATCTCTTTCATTTGTCTCTGAAGCACTATTCTCTCCAACATGATTCTGTTGAGGTTGGGACTGATTTTGAATCACATGCTGATCCATCTTTGTGAGCAAGCGTGACATCATGTCCAACATAGTGTCAAACTTCTTTTCGGCTCTAGCTTCTATTTCCTCCATTGAAAGTCTACCTCCTTTTGCCATGGTCTCAATTTCTTTACCACTGTCTCTCAAAACCTCTAAAAAAGTCTACGTTTGGAACTGGTGGATTTTGATATTGAACTCTAGCTTGACCTCTAGTGTAGTATCTGACATCTCTATCACTCATCTGACAGCTGAACTCTTTTTTTCATAGGATGGCAGGAACTTGGGCTTTGATACCACTGAAATATCCCCCTTAGTTTTTTTCTAAATTTTTGCCAAACAACAATGCACCTGTTAAGGTTAGCCCAATAATCAAACAACTGAAATGGAACTCTCCACTTTCTGATCACCAAGATCCCGATGTGAGCGAGGTGAGAGCATACGGTGCAAGGGGATCGTTAACAATAAGCTGAAATTGAAATTACAATGCTGCAGGCGGCTAGCCGACCATTTTGAAAGTAAAGTGTTGGAAATGTAAATGTAGGTGGATAACTGACCATGAAAGCTCTACCACTTATTCAGTGGGAGCGATTATTACAATTATTAAAGTAAAACACTTAACCACTTATTTACGGGAGTGAAGCAAACGAAAATGTAAATAACTCAACCACTTATTCAGTGGGAGTAATGAATACAAAATTACAAAGTGCTGAAAGTAAACAGCTGAGACAGTACTACTGTAATCAGCGTTACAATGTGCTATTGATACAATGATTTATTGATGGAAAGTAACTACTATCAACCTCATATGATTTGCAATATTCCTTGCTTGAATTGTGAATGATTTTGCTAAGGAAGTAAAGCAAATGATTACAATAACCAGGTCTGATATAAGAATATAAAAACCAAAAACCAAACCGACAAACTATGATATTACAAAAATGCTCATAACTTCATCAACATAGCTCCATTCGTTGCCAAACTGAAAGCTAATGATCATTAGAACAAGGCGACCAAGATGCAAGTGATAAACCACACCAAGCAGCTCATAAAAAAAAGATACAAACTCCAACTTGCCACAAGGTAGGGTGGCCTCTAGAGGAGGTTGACCTAGCTTATAAAATCAGCCTCTTCTTAATAAAATCTGCAAACTTGCAATATGAGGCGCCTAAGGCAAGAGAACAGAAGGAGCCAATACCTAGAATGCAAATAAAATCACACAAGGAGCAATGAGTGAAAATGAGTTACAGCCATACATAAACAAACAACTTGAAGGTCAGAAAATATCATCAAAACCTTCAACAATAAAGCTCAATCTGCAATCTCTGGATGAGAAGCAGTCTCAATTTAGCTAGGTGTTATCTTTCAAACACGAAACCGAAGACTTGCTAGGAGGTATGTGTTCCTCGAAGCCAAATGCCTGAAATCATTTTAGCAGCACTTCGTTATGATAAGCAATGGATACCAAATGAATGAGCAAACCTTGTCTTAAATAGAACTTTAGAGTGGCCTTTCAACTTCCACCTTTTCCCTCCAAAAGGGACACCCAAGCTCATTTGAAATATTTTATTTTAAAATACACTTAATCCTCCCTCATTCCTAGGCGTCCAAATCTCAAGGAAGAATATTTAACTTTCGAAATATTAAAATACCTTTGAATGAGGTGTCACCCTCAAGAGCCACCTTTTAAAACAACTTAAGTCATTGTGCTAGGCCAAGGGGCCAAAAATAACATTAGAATATTTAAATGACTTAAATAAATCATTTTACGAAAATGAGCCTCAAAATGCTAAAAGACAAACATACTCAAATTGCTTTTGCTTGAAATAGAAAACACTCTAAACTGCTAAACTGTTGCGAATCGGGACATTGTAAAAAATAGAACTCACTAAAAATAGCATACTGCTAAAAATAGTAAGTTGTTCCAAACTCATTTTAATCACAATCTGAGCAGTCGACGTCACTTACTAAAAATAGTGAGTCCCAGAAACAAAGCTTGATTCAGATGCATCTCACACCATTGCAAAGCTTTGTGAAAACGCAGAAAGAACCCAGAATCCAAATCTCAAAACTCCAACATGCAAACCCCTGAAAACACCAAAAACCTCCAAACAATAGGAAACCCTAATTTTACCTCCGACGAGCCTACGGGCATTCGGAATAAGCTGACGTGCCATGGCACTGCTCACTTGTTGAGAAGGGGACATTACAATGCCCTTATATCTGAACAAGGATTGGAAAAGGTCAGAAAGCGATCACGAACCATTAGAACAAAAGGGTAGACAGTCCTTGAGAATAACAAAACAAAGGGAACAAAGAAGAAGGTTGGAAGGAATAGTTGAATGAATTGAAGGGTTATTATTTGAAAGTCTGAGTCCATCTCGAGAACCAAGTTAAAGTTGAAGCGCCAATTACAATCATAGTCGGGAAGAGAAAAAGATTTCCCTGACAAAAGAATACACAAAGGAAGAGTGGGAATAAATAGCAAGACACTTAGCACTCCCTGACGAAGCGCACGTAGACCTTACTAATCAAGTTGAGAAATCATTAGTACAATCACCGCTAGAGGAAGAAGAGTGGCAAAGGGAGTGCATAGACTCATTGTTAGAAACATACGAAAATAACATCCACTGCATTGAAGAACTACTATTACAAAGTGCTGATAATTGGAGATGATGAGAGGCATATGTGTTCTATTTTATCCCATATTCTAGCCTTTTTTACATACCTTACTACCCATTTTTATAGTCCATTTCCATACCATATCATATATTTTTACCACCTTTTGCTGCATATGATTAAATATAAATAAGTGATATTTAATATAGATTTTAGGTAAAATATATGAGAATTAAATATTAGATTATATTTACTAATATTTGTTGTCATTATGTTGAGAAAATAATTCCAACAACATATCAATAAAGGTGGATATAATAGACCTCACAATAGACATCCTTTCAGCCATGGGTGCACTTCGCAACAAATAATTTTAGCTATTAATCAATTTTCAAGTAATTATTTGTTGTGCTAAATACTAGTTATCTTTTATAACAAATAATGATTTATTTTTATACTCATATGACATGAAATAGTATGTATTATTTGTTGTTACAACTAATAAAGTTGTGATGGAAGTAGACCAAGAAAATGACTATTTTCATGGAAAAACAAACTCCTATATTTATGGTTAGTTTTATTCCAACCCAAAAGACATAAATAATGCCATAAGAGATGCAAGAGAATTGGAGAAAATGCTATAAAATAGACCTATAGAAATGTAATAAAAAGGGGAGATAAATGTATGAATAATGTTGGAAATATAGTGCAACAACAATGTAATAGTGCAGGAAAAAAAGTGCAAAAAATAATGTAATATTTTTCATAAATGTATAATATATGCAGCGAATGTTTTGAGGAGTAATTAGCATTTCTACAATCACCTCATGGAATGGGAGGAGGACCCACTCCCAGGAAATGATGGTGATATTATTTTTATTTTCTTTATTTTGAATAATTTATGTTATCATTTTATTTTAGTATTGTGTGATTAACTTATGAATTGTAGATTTTATTTTTGATGTATGAAGAGCATATTTTAAATTTATTTAGTCATTTATTTTTCCGATAAATCAATTTAAATTAGTTATGGTAGCCGGTACATGCCAATGAAGAAAGAGAAGACGAGTTGATGGAGGATATTGTGAATCTGTGGGATATCTCGGTGAAGGATCATGTACGAAGGGAGGCTCTAAGGCGAGAGGTCCGTCAGGTAGTTATCTGGGACGAGTTGAGTGTCAACCCTAAGGTCGACCACCTTCTCAGTAGATTGTTGAGATTGCTTGCATGTCACTTCATCATACTCCAGGATCTTTCGGTCGGCAAAGACCGAGAGCAAAGACGACAATAGATACTAAAATGGTATGAAGAGAGAAACAAACGGGAGGAAGAACACGACACCAATCGTAGGTGTACTCTTGGAAATTGATGCCCGTACGACCAAACAAAGATAAGACCAAATCCCAAGCGGTCAAGAATCATCCGAAGAATAGGTATGAAAATCACTAAGAATAAGAGAACAAGAAGACCAACGAAGAAGATTAAAATAAATTGTCAAAGAAATAAATTAGGACCTTTCCGAAATAAACCAAGACCTTGCTGAAATAAACCAAAACCTTGTCGAAGAAACAAACCAAATCCTTTTTGGACAATCGTATGTAGTAGATGAAGAAGAATATATAGATTTCGAAAATGAATTAACTAAGGGACTTGAAACAATATATGCTACATTCGAGAACTATCCATATTGGGAGAAGAACCAAGAATTGGAGGATTCCAACCGAATACCCCCGAACAGAGGGAGTACAAAAACAAACCCCAAGATACTTGGAGTGCGGAAGATGCTGAAAGTGGACGAGTGTAAGACTCAAATGTGGTTGTGAGTGCAAGAGAGGCACTAGAAGGTGTTGAGAGAAATAGTCCAATCAGGTCCAACACACAGGGAGGACATCAAGGAAGTAAGATTGTAACTCTGCCAGCCAGTCTGAGTGTCGAGAGGAAGAAACTATTGAAATTCATAGGGAACGGGTTAGAGGATTTGGTTAGGCACTGTAAGACATGTGAAACTATATGGATAGAAAATGGGCAAGAAAACATAGACTACTAGTTGAGAGTGTTCCTAGCGACTCTCAGAGTTATAGCAATTGACTGGTACACAAAACTAGAAGCAACATATAAAGTCACATGGGAAGCACTAAAAAGAGCATTCCTTGAAGAATTCAGACTCCTGAGAGATGATAACGAAATTGTAGCCAAAATATACAATATTGAACAAGGAAAACATGAAAACATACGATCTTACAATTGTAGGCTCAAGGAGTTACTGGTAAAGTTGGAGATCCAGCTGGCAGACAGATTAAAGAAAAGATGGTTGATTGAAGGATTACTTCTTTCACTACTCAAGAAAATGAAGGTAGTACCTCCATCCTCATATGATGATGCTTATAGTTGGGTGGACATTGAGAGCGAGAATAAAGCATCCTCTCGAGGGAAGAGGACAAATGACGACGAGAGTAAAAAGGAGAGTAGCGATGAAGAATAACAACCTATACAAGCCCTTAGACAAGACATGATGAGAATGATGAAAGAGCTGAAGGCGGAAAAGGAAAATTTCAAAGAATTCAAAGAACTATGGTGTACTGAATGTAAGACAAAAGGTCATACCAAGGAAAATTGCCTAAAAGAAATTATTTTGTGACATCTGCCAAGTTATGGGACACACTATAAAGGAGTGCCCATACAATCTAAAGACAAGAAGTATGCAAGTACTATTTCCACAAGGGGGACAGTCAACCCCTCCGACCACATCGCTAAAACCCTAGAACAATACCAATGCATCTAGAGGATACTGTAACAACAGAAGCGAAAACAATAGTAGACCTATGATATAGTGCTGAAAATGCAACAAATGGGATCACTTTGCTAGGGAATGCCAGAATAACCAAAGTATGGGAGGAAGATTATGCAAATGGTGTGGACTAGGCGATCACGAAGATATCGATTGCCCAAAGTAGAAAGGTATAAATATGTTGGACGTGGACGATGAGGAGGTTGTGGCAATTATCAGAGTGTAGATGAAGAAAGCTATTTATGCAAAACCTCATATGGAGAAAGAAAGACTCTGAGAGGCCAGGATGGAGGTAGACCAAGTGATAGCCAAAGAATGGATAACTTCCAATGGAGCAACTAGTACGTCATTGCAGTTGGAGTCAAAGAAGATAGTACGACAGGTGCTACACACAACCATACCTATCAAGGTACCAAACCTTCTGTAGACGATGCGACAACTGAGAGTAGGAATCACCAATGTTGTCGAAGACAATGAAACTCATCAGGGGGGTCCAAGTGAGAGCATGACAGTCGTCAGGAGAGCAAGCCACGGACCCAATGCTACTCAGAGTAAACGTCTAAAGGAAGCTTGCCATCATACAAATGGAAATCATGGGGAGGAAACTCTCCAACACCATCGTTGACGCAGGCTTGGGAGTAAACGTACTATCGAAGGAAACTTGGAAGTGTCTAGGGAAGTCATCTCTCTGGCCCCCAACATTCTACGTGGTAGGTGCTAACCAACATGGCATCAAACCTCTTGGTACACTAATAGCACAAAAAGTGACGATAGGAACACAACAATTCCTTTTGAACTTTGTCATCATCCCACTACGGAAGAAGGGCATACGACTCATTACTTGGGAGAAGGTGGCTGATCTCCGCCAAGGAAAACCACAATTGGAAACAGAACACACTCTTGATCGAGAGCAACGGGAGAAAGTATGTCATTGATTTGAAGAACTAGGTGTTGAGTGAAGAGTTGGCATCCTCCGGATCGGAGTCCGATGGAGGAGAATTAGAGGTAGACGAAGGAAGGTTATGGAACCAAAAGACAAAGGTGTACTTGACCTTGAGAGTTGCTCAGAGGATGAGATGAGTTCTCTTAATGGTATGTTTCATTGGCAAATGGAAGACTATGAGGTGTTCCACTCAGAGTGCAACATGTTGCAGATTGGAGAAATTCAGGAAGGATGATGAGGGAACATCCAGCTAGACATTTCCACTCAAGTACGGAGAATACAAAGGAGTATAAGAATTGGATGACACACCAACCCACAAGTTTGAACGTGACAAAATAATCAAGTACAAGGAACCGAGGATGAAAAAGGTAAGTCTGGGAGAGGAAGACAAACCAAAGACAATCTTGGTCGGTGATGATTGGGATCCTCTATTGAAGGTGGCAACATTCAAGATGTTCATAGAATATCATTCACCTAGAGGTATAAAGACCTTAAGGGAATACTGGTAGAATTGTGCGTACACAGGATCCCTCTTGTACCAAGAGCACAACCCATTCAGAGGAGACCCTACAAAATGAATAAGAACTAGGCCACCATGGTACAAGACGACATTGAGAAAATGCTGTAAGCGGGCATCATTTTCAAAGTGGAAGTCAGTGACTGGGTATCACCAATTGTCATATCATTAAAGAAGGAATTGAACAGATTCGGATATGTGTAGACTTCCAGAGTCTGAATGCAGTGACAGTTAAAGACCCGTTTCCAATCCCCTTCATTGACACAATCCTCAAGGAAGTGGCTGGACATGAAATGTACTTGTTCATGGACGGATTCTCTGGCTACAATCAGATAAGTATTGTGGAGGAAGACAAACTGAACACAACATTTGTAGTCAAAGATGGGGTGTACGCTTACAACTGAATGCCATTTGGGCTATGTAACGCTCCGGATACCTTTCAAAGAATAATCTTGCACATCTTTGAAAAAATGTTTGTTGGCAATTTTAAAGCATTCCTAGATGATTGGTCAATCTACAATGACAAGGAGAAGCGCTTGAAGGCATTGGGAGAGTGTATGGAGAGGTGTAGGGCAGCCCGACTAGCACTAAACCCGGAGAAATGTTGGTTTATGGTACCACAAGGAAAACTTCTGGGTCACATCGTCTGTAAACCCGAACTCAAGACAGACCCTGACAAGATAAGGGTTGTCGTATAGATGGAAGCTCCACAAAACATTATTGGTGTAATATCATTTCTTGGTCATGTTGGGTACTACCGAAGGTTTATTAAGAACTTTGCTCAGATCTCCTACCCACTCGACGTACTCACTAGAAAGGGACAACCATTTGTGTGGATGAATGACCAAGAGAAAGCCTTTAATGAGTTGAAAGTTTGATTAATTTGTTCGCCAATATTGGCATACCTGGACTAGAGTAAAGAGTTTCATGTGCACGTTGATGCTTCAAAATTTTTCAATTGGAGCAACTCTGGTGTAAGTAGGATTGCAAGGGTTGGATCACGCGGTGTTTTTTGCAAGTCGGCTGCTGTCAAAGGCAGAAAAGAATTATAGTACGAAAGAGAGGGAAGGTCTTAGGATGGTGTATGCGGTGCAAAAGTTTAGACACTATTTGTTGACGATGTCCTTCACATTCTACGTTGACCATGAGGTTCTCATGTACTTGGTCAACAAACCTATCATTTAGGGGAGAGTAAGCCAATGGTTTTTGCTGTTGCAAGAGTTTACATTTACCATAAATGTACGTCCCAGGAAGAGCCATGTAATTGTCAATCAGCTATCAAGGATTTGGTTTGGTGAACCCCTTGAAGGAGTGAATGAGGATTTTCGGATGCACACTTGTTCCAGATTGCAACACTTCCTGCATGGTACAAGAAAATTGGAGAATACGTATTGATGTGAACATTCTCGAAAGAAATGCCACCAGGGGAACAAAGGAAACTAGTACTGAAAAGAAAAACTTTCCAACTCATTAACGGGCAATTGTACAAGATGGGGTCGGATCAAGTACTTAGGCGATGTATTATGGAAAAGGAAATTCCCAGCGTACTGAAAGCAGCACATGAAGGCCTAGTCGAAGGACATATGGGACCGGACGCCACAACTCACGAAGTCCTCCTGGTAGGGTTATGGTGGCCAACAATACACAAAGATGCCAAAGAGTGGGTGATCGGATGTGACACATGCCAAAGAGTGGGCAAGCCTCTCAAGAGGGACTACATGCCATTGTTCCCGTCCCAACCTCAAGAGTTGTTCGACCGATGGGGTCTAGACTTCATTGGGTCGCTGAAAGTTAGCCTGTTGCATTGGTGTAAGTACAAAATCGTCGCCATTGAATACTTGACAAAATGGGCGGAAGCTTGGGCATTGCTGGACAACATTGCACTTAGTATGGAAAAAATTATCTATGAGCAAATAGTCACACGGTACGACATCCTAATACAAATCACTAGCGATAAAGGTGGACATTTCGTCAACCACGTCATTGGCTGATGATGACTGAGTTTTGGATATTCCACAATCTATCAAATCCATACTACCCAAGAGCCAATGGCTAGGCCGAATCCAGAAACAAAGTACTTGTCTCCGTCATTCACAAGTCGTGTGTCATTGACGAAGCTGACTGGGAGGAAAGGTTACTCGCCGTACTATGGGCCTATCATACGACATATAAGGTGAGATCGGGCACACTCCATTCTAGTTGATGTTCTATTAAGAGGCGATAGTGCTAGTCGAGTACATGGTGCCGATCTTGAGAATAGCCATTGAGAGTAGATTGGGTGATACTGAGAGTTTGAAGGAGTGGTTATTCTAGCTCAACAAACTTGATGAACGAAGAATTTTGGCACAAAGGGCGATGGAAGCAATGTAAAAGAGAAGAAAGCATTGGCACGACAGACACCTTCGTTGAATGAACTTCCGATCGGGCCAGTTAGTTTTGAAATATAATGGTCATAATGAGATCAAGCCGGGAAAGTTTAAAGTTAGGTGGCTTGGACCTTTTAAATTCAAGGAAGTTTGTAATGTCCCCATTTTGGTTTTGGGATTACCCTAAACCTGCCTTGATTTCTTGAAGATATCCTTTTATGATGGTCTAGCGTTCATACTGCATTCCTTTTCTCCTTTTCCTAATCAATCATAGGATAAAGACATTCATAAATTTATTCATTTTTCTATCAAATAATCACAATTACTTATAAGGCTCAATAATTGCTACACTTGTATCTTTATTGTATAATCATATTATATATATATATATATGTAATTACATACAATAATGTCAATGGAGCGTAACATATCAGCAATGTTATAAGATAACTAGTAGCATGCATGATTTATTATTCCCCATGCAATCAATAAAAAATAGATAACATTAAATAAATAGCATCATGTATGAATTACTATTAATTAGACTATTATTTAAATCCATGATGTATTTATCAACATCATTAGTTAAATGTACAAACATTTATCTAACTTATTATTTAAATTCATAAAAATACTTATCTCCTTATATTCATAAAATACTTATCTACTTTCCATCTGTGATGAGCCCTGCTGGCTCACGACTCAAACCCCTGTATTTTTCTTATCTTTTTGTGTTCTTTTAAGTTTTTTAAGAAAGTTTCTAGAGAGAAATAGAAGGGGCGCAACATATAAAAGCTCATAAAACTCAGAACTGAGCTTAAATTTACCAAATGGAAGTGCATAAGATATTAAATAACTGAAACAAAGAGATTACAAATTTCAGACATACCCGAAATGCTCCAGATTATTTTAGTAAGAAATTATTCCAGTTTGCCAGCCAAGAAAGGTGAAAAATGACAAATCCAAGTGTAGAAGACTACAAAATGATTTCTCCACCCTGGAAACTGAGGCAAACGAATTGTAGAAGCTAGGCGCCAAGGATGCAAGAAAGAAATAGCCAAAAATGAAGGCGTTTTAGCCTGTAAGAGAATCACCCTTCCCAAAGGAATACGCCAAGCAAGATGAATTTTTGAAGATCCTGAGAGTTCTATCTGAATCAAACCCTCTACAGAAGAATGGCGTCCAAAAGTGAAGCCTACTGCCTTATTTCAAATTGGAAATTGCTGAAAAGAAATCTGAGGAAGCACAGATGAACTTCTGGATGAAGCTCTCACAGGTAATCATTCAACTGGTATCTCATAGCCTCACAATTATAGATTCAATGAAGAATTGACGCTCTCCAATGAAGGTTTTCCTGAAACCCTTGTCCTCAGACAAAAATCCACAGAGAAGAATAAATTATGCAAAGTCTAATGATCAAAGATGAGTTTGATTTGCAATTTCTCCCTTTTATGCAAAAAGGCACGCACTTCTTGAAGAGCAACGCACTTTTGGTCATTTAAATACATTAAAATGTATTTAATTACCTTTTCAATAGTTATAAATTAAATCTTTGAAGTGAGCGCACCTTTTGAGTCACTTAAGTGATTTAATTTATCACTTTATAAACCTTAAGTCACTTTTAGATTTATTTAAGTGATTTTTTTAATCTTTTTATAAAGTCAATTTGACTTTATAATATTCCATTTAAGTTAAATAATTAACTTAACCACTTAAATAATCATAACTCTCTCCAAACTCAGTATTTTTCTGTGCCGTCAGAAGCTGACGAACATTGCGCTACAGATGCCTGCATTGAATCTGCTACTGGAATGAAGGAGTGGGAACGTCAATTACCCACCAAAACGACCACTGACTCCCTAACCAAGAACTGTCAGCCTACGAGAGTCCGAGTAATAGGCTAACCGACATCAAACAGGATCACGCTGAAAAAGGGGACATTACACCATCTGCCCGTCTTTATAAATTTCGGATGATCCGTAGCCTTTATTTTATCTCTTGTTTCCCACTCTATTCTCTATTTCCTTCTTCCTCCCTCTACATATCTCATTCATTCTCTTTTTATATCTCCACATTCAAATGAGAAGATGTATCTTTTTGAAAAGAGACATTCATTAGAGGAGACACAACCTTTTGAAAGGATTGCTGCCTTTTGAAAACTAAAACCTTTCTAATTTCTATTTTTATTGTTCTCTACACACTATTGATAGATCTCCTATTTATATCTTCATTCCTTCATACTTCTATCTTCTTCTAAAAATCTGATGTGTAGTCAATATATCCTTTTCGTTTTTCTTCTACCTCTTCTCCACATCCCACAACTTATTTTATATCCTTATACCTCCATGAAGAGAGGCATCTATTTGAATAGAGATAACCCCACAAATGGACATGACCTTTAGTTAAACATTCCTTAATGATATCTCAAATTTATTTTTTTGTTTTGATGTGTATTATATTTTACTATTTTATTTTTAATTTATTTATAATATTATTTATATTTATTTATAGTATTAATTCTATTTATTAGTTTCTAGATAACAATCATAATTTCCATTTATATTTGATTATTTAGATTTTCTTGTGTATATTATATTATTCATTATATTTATAATCATAATTATAATATTATTTCATGTTTATATTTTATATTAATTTTATATACTTTAATATCTATTATATCATAATGTTATTTATAATATCCATAATTATAATATTGTTTTGGACAATTATAGTTAGGTAATATCAGATGGTTAAATATTTTTAATTATGCTTCTTTATTATCTAAATGTCACGATTTCGGGGACATGACAAAGTTGGCGAGAATGGAGCAATCAAATTGGAGAACTTAGACGAGGCTCTGTTACTAGACTCCATTAACAGATCGAAACTAAAATTGTATTAGGAGAGAAGGGAAACAATCACCATCAATATGCTGAGATACACAACTACAGAAGATTGGAGAGTAACTGAAGGTGGAACCAGAGAGGAAGAAGATTGGGGAATAGGTGGAAGGCAATTTGTACCAGAGGAGGATTGGATTGTGCTAGGAGGTGAAAGACTAGTTGAAGAAAGTCTTGTGAGAAAAAGGGTGGAAGGAATTGCACCTTATGAAGGAGAACGAAGGGGGTATTTTCCATACGAACTAGATGAAGAAGCAGAGAAAGAAAAAGAGGAGAAATCAAAGAGAAAGAAAAGAAAGAGCAGCGGTGTAGAATGAAAGTAACGAAGATGATTGGGACGAAGATTGGAATGAATACCCGAAATAAGATGGACCATGACTGAAACCTATACTGATGACGGAAGACATGTTTATTGGTGCCTAGTCAGATAGGTACAATGATGAATTAGCCAAATATGTTAAGGACAACAATAGAGAGCCCCCTACATTGTTGATCTCGTACGAATTGTGGCAAGTGATACCAAATCTAGTGGGCCCACCAACCATAGATGGAGAAAACATCACTTGGTACCAACAATATGGTGGATGCTATGTGGACGAAAGTTAAAAAGGTACGAGTTCTGCTCCATTGGACAAGTTTTTTGACTTGAAATATTTAGGAACTTGTGGCAAAGAGGATTGTTACAAGAGACCGCCTTTTTCTTGTTAGTGGCGGTACGCCTCGGAAGTGAAGGTGAGAGGAAACGAAAGAAAAAATCAGAAAAAAAAAAGGATGAAGAAGACGAAAGGAATAAAAAGCAAAAAACAATGATGAAAGAAAAAATGAGAAATTTAAAAAGAAAATTGGGAAAAAGAAGGTTATTATTAAAACAAGGGAATTGGGAGATATTGAAGAACACAAAGGCCTAATTATTAAAGCGCTAGGAAAAACAATTATAAAAGAGGCCAAATTAAATATGATTAAAGGTAAGGAGAAAATAAAAAAGTGCAAGGAAAGGAAAAAATTAAAATTGAGAATTAAAAAAGTAAACATACTCTTACACTTCTGACCACTTTATTCAAACTCTCGATCAATCCATTCACACTTTTAGCGATATCAAATTGGCTCTCAGTACATACTCTCTGCACAAAAGTTGCAACACTCTAGTTGACGAATTGGTGCAAATTTTCAGCGTGACCTGGCTTATTGCATTCCATACGACAGTTGGGGCAACTCATACGATGACATCATTCTTCTATTCAACTTGTATGACAGAGCCATTCTTTTGTGGAGAAGGGGTTGGCAGCTACGGTCAGTAAAACATAAAATAGAGCAGCACAGGATTGAAGTATGGTTGCCCGAAAAAGGACAAGCAAGTAAGGACACTGTATGACAGAGGTTGGGCAAGGGCATACAAAGATTAAGATCATATGGGTACACCTAGCAAATATTGTATGGAGATTGAATAAAAATGTCGTACAGCGGTTCCCACCAACAAAGGCAATAAAGATTGTACGCATATGAAGTATTGAGGAGAGACCGTACGAGGAACTTAACAAAGCATGGGAATAAGTACGGGATACATACCATGTATGACAAGTTGTGGTATAGAGAGAAAGCATCGTATGACTGGTTGGGAAGAAGGCAATGTAAAGGAGGGAGGAAGAGGTCGTACGAGAAGAGGATGACGTACACCAAGTAACCGTCACCAGACAATAGGGAGCTCGAAGAGAAATCATACGAGATCGTACACAAGAAGGAGAACAACAAAACATATATCGTATGACTTTACGAGCTTGGGTACCCAGATCGTACGGGCAATACGAAAAAGTAAAATTGTACAAACAAGGAGTACTAGGGAGGTGTATGACAAGTGGAGTCCAGTAGAGGAGTACCAAGTGGGGCTAGGACCAAATCGACAAGTCAGTTCTTGTAATGGTCTTGGGGAAACATGTCCATTTATACTGAGAGCACCAAAAGTTGAAGTGAGAAATATGGCCGCAACTAGCAACACTAAGGGGAAGCGTCCACCACCATTTCGACATCGGATAGCAATAGGCAAGATGATGAAGGGTAGAGATGATGATGTAGTAACGATAGACATCACTTGGGAAAGTCTTAGTGGCACAGAATGTTGTTCTTAGTGGCTGGCGACTCAGGATAATCACATCCTAAAATAAACATTGTAGTGGGTGCAAGTAGACAAGGTAGCGCAGTTGCCCTTCTTCAATTCTCGAGATTTTGAGCCATACCTTAGACAGATGATCATACATTGTGACAGACATGGCCACAAGTCGGTCATCAACTACCGAGGATGTTAGGTGACCATTTCCTATGCATTGCCTGAGTTCACTAGGTTATTTGGTATACCCTCTTGAGGAGCTTTAGCAGCCAAGCCCTTGGGCAAAATGTTGAGGAAAATGAAGGAGAACCTTCTGGCGAGGGTGTGTAGATCCGACCTCACATAGCAAGAGCAAGACAACATATGGAGCATCGAAAACATAGGGCTATGGAAGGACTTCCTCGCCAATGTTGAATGGAAGTGCTTGTTAGATTTGATTAAGTGTTAGTTAATTGGTGTGAGTAGGGCGTCCGACATTACCATGTGGATGATTACATTGATGACGAGGCTATACACAAGCAAAGTATACAATCAGGCGACCTTGCTTTGAGAACAAATACGAGAGTTTTTGTGCTTAAGGAAAAAAGCGTTCTATATGATGCAACATGCCTTCGAGCAATTGCTGGATGCCATATACACATAGGTGCTGGCGGATAACTGGGGAAATTTTAGCCAGTTGGCCAATTAGATGCGGGATGACCGATCGTATTCTATTGGGCTAATTTGGGGGTGCAGAGGGTAGGAGAAGACACACCCCACTCAACACCACCAACAACAAAGAGAAGGAGGCAAGTAGACACTTCACTGCCTTTGCCGAGTGGAGATGACCGTGCACTTAGTGGAGATGACCGTGAGGCCATCGAGTTGTCCTCTTTGGAGGAGATGAGTATAGAGGAAGTTTCTCTAGTGGGAGAAGTGGGTTCACAAGAGGACGAGGAGGAGGCAATTCTTGTACAGTTGACAATGCAGCAGCCACAACCCGCCATACCTATACAGCTGACCACACTACTAACAGCAGTAGTACTATCGCCACCGCCACCAGGGAAACCACTTGCAGCGGATGAGGGTGCAAAGAAGAATGCGAAGCTCAATGCATGGTTGGGAGAGATGGGTGCGCTAATAGACACCCCTCCATTGTTGTCAAAGCCACTTGAGAGCCACCTCGAGAGTCGATCGATATGGAGGTCACTCACCTTGTTGAGCCACTAGCTTCATAGATAGAGCAACCACCCTCAAGGCTAGAGCAACCATCTTCACAACCAAGGCTGCTAGCTTCACAGTCAGCTTGGCCAACATGTATAACACCCTCATGACCAGAGCAATTGGCTTCACAGTCTTGGCCAACCTCACAACGAGCATGCAGAGTAGCCTTACGACCAACATGTACAATACCCTCATGACCAACATGTACAATACCCTCACAACCAAGACAACCAACACAGTCAGTAGCACATCCAATAGAGTTGGGGAAAGAGGAGGAAGAGTCAAGCGAGGATGAGTTTGAGGGTCTCTTTGTGGAGATTAATCAACTAGACGCTCATGACCCTCTTGGTATAGTCGAGAAGTACTTGAGTGAACTGTAGGGTATGGCAAGGGTAATGTACGAGGCCGATGAGATTGGGCAACTGTTAGATATCGAGCACAACCCCCTAGTGACATGGGAGGCTAAGAGGGTCCTGGCGCTCATGTAGCAAGGGTGTGAGGGTGAATTCCTTTGGTGTTTCATTTCACACGGGTGGCCAAGAGTGGAGACGATCGAGATGTTGGCCGCCTAATAGCCAACTAGACCCATTGCAGTCGGGAGGCATGGCTGGGTACTCACAAAGCTCTATGCCATGGAGAGATGCTATAGGGATATCTTTATGAGATGGCATCAGGAGATGGCTTCCATTTAGGAAGCTACAGAGACGAGAGATCGAGCTTTGGTTCAAGCTAAGACCACTAGGCAAGAGTTGGCATACCAGATCCAAAAGTCTCAGGAGCAATTAGCTCAGTTCACAACAACCGAGCATGCACGAGTGGTTGCATTGGAGATGACTATCTAGGAGGAGTAGCTGTTGGTTGAGAGGGAGGCTTAGTTGCCCGAGAGAGATAGACTTTTGGCCGAGAGGGAGGGCCAACTAATAGAGAAAGACAAAGAGTTGTAGGGGAGGAGTCAATTTCTGGAAAACATGAAGGGAAAGCTCACAGAGGCTGTACAAATGGTCAAAAAGGTGAGAGAAAGGCAGTTGGTGGCAAATCAAAAACTCCAGCATCTGCAACAGTCGACAACCACCACCCCCACATCATTTGTACATCTAGGGGTGCCGTCTCAACCTCCTCATTGATACTTTCTTTTCTGTAGATCCCCATTTTGTTGTTTTGTCATCTGGAAGTCGACTTTCTTTTTTTTGGGGGATGATGTAGTGGCCGAAAGTAAGTATCTTGTTTTAGTTAGCCAAATAAGTAATTAAATAAATAATAATGTATACAACAAATGTTTTATTTTATATGTTATTGGGAGTCAAGTCCTTGACTATTTGATTAGTTGTATTAGGTAGTTCTCGATGGTTGGTGTTCTGAACCAACGTCAAGAACTATATATGTCTTGTTTCATTTGTATCGGGGACAACACAAATGATTGTTTACTGTACTTATTGCCATTGAATGAATGAGAATACTATTGTTCTGTGCATATGCATTTGTGAGTATTGGATATGTATGTTTCTGTAAGTTCAATTCACGTTTACTCTGTTAGTCGGTCAAGTTACTTTCGTGAGTAAACATTCAACATATTTAATATATAGGTAGAGAAGCAATTGCTTCAAAGATGGCTTTTCCCTTTAGGGGGTTTTCAAGAAGAAATCTCAGACTTCCATGGTGAAATCTTCAATTTCCAGAATTGTTTTCCTCTATTTTGAACAACATTTACTCCTCTTATGAACTATTATATGTGTAAAGAATTAGTATAGGATTTAAATTCATGTTCTAGTAAATTCCATATTGAATTTTGAGAGTTTATAAAGCAAGCATTAGCAAAAGAAATCTAAAAATATGACCTTAAAAAACTTTTACCTAGCTGCAATGTCATCTAAGATGCCTTGCATATATCTTGAGCAAAGACATCCTCTTGTGCAAGTTTGAAAACTCAATTTCAAAGGTGTTTGTCACTCTCTTGTGAGAATGTGTTTCTTTCCACTTTATGACCATGTAAAGCCCACACAAACCTCCTCATTAACCTCAAAATTTGAGTGGAATTGGAATGTTGGATTTAGGAAATAACTCATTGCATGTACTGGTCATGAGGTTGATGGTGCCAATACCAATCAATGGTTTCCCATATGCAATGATATTTGTTGTCAACACTACCATAGATGGTTCTAGTGGGCCCTTTGACTTTTCCCATGCCCTCATACACTTAGGTGAACATGGGATTCTCACACAAAGGAGGTGAACTAAAGGCTTAATGACATGTTAAAAGATAGCACAAATAAGGTATGTTACCGGGTTCGCCCTTGGGAAGCTCGAGTATGATTCGGGTTTGGTCTAGGTTCGAAATTCGGGTCCGGTTCGGGTCAAGTATGCCCTGGGTTTGGCTTTTTGATTGTGGGTTCGATTAGGGTTCGAAACGCTGACTGTGGGTTCGAAAAGTGTGAAAATTTCTGTGTGGAAGTCAAACGAAGCCAATTTTGCAATTCTCAATTCTTGCATACTCGATCTTATGGACTTATTCCTTCCTAGCACATATTGTGAATATTTCTCATTTGGTGCAGAAGACAGATTCCTCATTTTTGAACCACTGATAGCAAAGAGATTCACAATAAGACTTTAGCATTGGAACACTACTCCATACTTCTCTTGTCTAGACTATAAAGGATTGAAAATTCTTAATTTGATGCAATCATAGTCCTGAGATGAGAATTTATATAACCATGCCTATTTTGAAACTTCGCATCTAATACTGCATCAACAAGAACTTAAGAAGTGTTGCATAAGAGTGTTAGGTTTGATAGGCCTTCTCTTCCCTAAGGGAGGAGAGCCTGCATCTTGAATTTTGAACAAAATTTTAAGAAGCAAACATTTTACCTAATAGCTTCAAACCTAGATGACATATTTGGCTAAGTCTATATTGAAAATTATCAATACTTTCAAACTCTAAAGGATATTCTCCCTGAAAAACAAACTTTACCCTTTTTCCCAAGGAAAGAAATTGCAACAAGTTGCATGATTTATCTTGTTTCTTTCTCACAGTTCCTGGTCAATCATTCATGGCTCAAGATAGTTATGTTCCAAACTTCCAAGGCAAGGACACCCAAAAAATCTCTCAGATTCTTCTACGATCTGCAAGAAAAAGGTTTTGGCTCTTTCACAATGTAAATAATTATGAAACACTGTTTTCTTGTTTGCCTTCCACACAGAAAAATGTTCACACTTTTCAGATTGATCAATGATCAATAATGGCTGATTGTAAACACTTGACATTTTTATGTTTGAACTTTAATTTATAATTTTATATCATGACATTTGAGTATCACTAATATTTTAATATTTGACTATGAAAGTGGTGGTGTATTTTTGCTATGTTATTTGACTATTAATATGGTGGTGTATTTTGAACTTAATTACTGCCGCAAATATGTATATATTTCTGATTTTTAAATGTTTTTGTATTACCGAACCCAAAATGAACTCAACCCCAAATTTTTTTTTTCCCGAACCAGCGAATCGGGTTCTTGAACCCGCACCCGATCCCAAAACCGAACCGTTAACTTAGCAAATAAGTATCAAGATTCAAGAAGAGATAATTAACAAATAGAAAGAACATAAATCTAGAAAAGTAAGGCAAAGAAGAACAAGAAAGGAATTTATCTCTACAATCTCCTTTTTCAAAAGCCAAAAATTTTGCACATCATATACCCAATCCACAACACCAAATCCAGCATTGGTCCTTGAGTATGAGGATTTGAACACTCTTCACTAACACACATTTGAGAGTAGTTGGGATTGAAGCATAGACATTGGTGTAAGAAAATTGGTTGCAAAATTGGATTATGCTAGGATAAGTCAACTCTTTATGTTTTTCTTCACTAATTGAAGATTCAAATATAGTTGTATCTCTATGTTACTAGTCCTGGTACTAGTTCAGATTCGGGTCTGCTGGTTCGGTTCGCAGAATCGACCAAAAAAATTTTTGGGCTTGGGTTCGTTTTAGGTTCATTAGTATGAAAACACATAAAAATCATTGGTGCAGGAGTATGCGGGCGAATGGGTGATCAACACCACCAAAAATATTGTTGGTTTGATTTTCTTCAATTTTGGTTTTGTTTGGTTTGATATAGAGTTTTGGTGGAATTTTGTTAAATGTTGTATTTGCAATTGCCTGGTTGACACTTATGTAAAGTGTGAAAGTATAGACTAGGTACCTGAACCGTTTGAAAGCATGGACCAACATATGCGCTAATGTTAAGTTCTTCCAGCACTAAATGTTCTTGCATTGATGTTGACTCATTTGGAAGGGAAGACCATTTGAATGCTACCAGTTATAAGGAGAAGATGAGGCGCCATGAAAGGAAGTTCGATGGAGATAAAGACATTAAAATACAGTGATTGCAGATTATACTCATAAAATATTTGTCAAAGACTTTGAAAACTTTCAAATATATCAAGCAGCACATATAAAGGCCATTCAATTAAAACCAAATCAACTTGGTATGTGAATTAAAGGATAAAGTAATCTAGTGTGGGTCGATCTATATTTCACTTGGTAGATACTTTACATTTTAAAAATTTGTGCCTATCATATTCAATCCACATAGGATGATGAAGAGCATTGTTTGGGAAAAGAGATGACTTTTGGGAGAAGGTTGACGTCTTGAGAATGGGAATCAATGGAATATAAAGGGGCAAATGACAACTTTTATTTTGGTTCTAAGAATTGCAGATTAAACACAGGGATAGGGGCGCACAATGGGTAGTGTGAGTGAATTCGGTAGGAGAAAAGAAGATGCGCAGCCTGGAGAATAAGGGTGTAGTTGGTGAAAGTAATGTGCAGCGGTAGGGAGGAGGCGAATAGACATAAGGAGGACTCGGTTTAGAGAAGAATGCTGGGTCTAGAGGTAGCGAAGAACTCGAAATTGGAACAATGGAGGTTATGTGAAATAGCAGCGCCATTCTTAATGGCTTTTAAGAATTAAACATAGTTGGCATTTGAAAGAGATCAATATGCAGATAGAGAAGGGATGTGATGCCAGAGAGAGGCCAATTGCAACAAAAAAGAATTGAGGACTCACAAAAAATGTATAGAGTTTGTGTGTTGAGATAAGGAGAGGGAAAGTTCATTGGGAATTTAATGTTTGTAATCGTTGAATACAGATTTAATTTCTGATTTGTTACAACTAATACTGTAAATTTTAAAAACTAGTTATTTGAATCAAGTTTGTCATCTACATAAATTCTGTGATTGTGCGTGGATTGGGTGCGTTGAAGTTTGTTCTTGCATCAATTGGTATTAGAGCAGACAATCCTGAGTGTGGAGAGTATCCACTAGGATCTATGGGAGTGAGTAACGGTTGTGGAGAGCTCAAAAGAATTGTTGCGGGTGTGTGTGGAGTCCCGAACAATTGAGAGCTGAAGCCGTTGATTGAAAGAGATGCCGCCACAAAGAGGAAGACCTTGATTAGAGTTAGTGCTGGAAAGATTTTGAGACATGATAAGAGAAAATATTAGAAACAAGGTGAGATTAGTTGCTGGTAATGCAAGAGATCTGGAGAATGAGGAAGAAAATGAAGAGGAAGAATAGGGAAGAGAAGAAGAAGAAGAATGGTTAGAGGATGCCGGACAAGAAAGGTTTTTGAGGGCTCTTTCAAGAATCACAAAGAGCAATAAAATGGATGTGCCGAATTTTATTGGAACATTAAATCCAGAAGAGCTAATCGATTGGATTGGAGAGTTGGAGAAGTATTTCAAAATGGAGGAAATTGAAAGGACATGCTGCATTATGGTAGAAAAGGTTGTAGAGAGAGAAGGAAATGGATGGAGATCCCCAGATAACGAGATGGAACTAGATGGTTACAAAGTTGAAGAGAAAATTCATTCCTGGAGACTACAAAATGGAGTTATTTAAAAAGCTACAAAATCTAAAACAAAAAGATACGAGTGTAAAAGATTACAAGGAGTTTTACAAGTTGGCTATTTGATCGGGAAGGCACAAAATTGATAGGGAGAAAGTAGCCAGGTATGTGAATGGCTTGTGATTTAATATTCAGGATGAAATGAGTATGCTGAAAATTACCACAGTTGAGGAAGCATACCAATATGCGTTGAAGGTTGAGGAGAAACTAATGATAAGACAAATAAACAATTCCAAAAGTCGGGGAAGATTTGCAACTAAAAAGGGACAAGTGAGCAGTAGTAAAGGAAAGCAGATTGAAAAAGAATTCAAGCCCAAATGGAGTAAAGAGGTGGGCCAAAACACCAAAGAAAAGGAGGTATCAACAAGAGGACGTGGTGGCAGCAGCAGAGGGTTTCCATATAGATGTTACCAATGTGGAGAAGTTGGTCATCGTGCGTATGAGTGTCCTCAAATACAAGAAGGCAGCAAGAAGAGTGCAGCAAGAAACTACTTGGCACAAGAAGATGAACGTGATGCATCACTGAAAGGTGAAGACCCGAAAGAAGGCGAATCTTTCATGATGGGGAGAGTGTTGGTGAATCCAAGGGTGGCTGAGGAGGAACCATCCCAAAGACGGAGTCTCTTTCGAACAGTGTGCAAGGCTGGAGGTAAGTGCTGCAAAGTTATAATAGGTAGTGGTAGTACGAATAACTTAGTTTCAGAGGAGATAGTAGAAAAACTAAGTTTGAAAAGGAGTAAGCATCCTAGTCTGTACAAAGTTTCTTGGTTGTAGAAGGAACACGAAATGATTGTGAGTGAGCAGTGTCTAATCAATTTTCAGATTGGTTCTTATAGAGATGAGGTGTTGTGTGATGTGATGCCTATGACTGCGTGTCATGTGTTGTTGGGTAGGCCACGACAGTTTGATAAGGAAGCCATCTATGATGGTAGGAAGAATGTTTATACCATTAAGAAAGATGGACAAAAGTTTATGTTGAATTCTCTGAAGGAGGAGAAATAGATGAAAGAAGCTAGCTCTATTGTTTGTTGTAACTTGCAGAGAAGTAGCGAATAGAAGAAGAGAAACAAAGTGAGTGTAGTGATTTGCAGCCATTCAAAGAGCAGATTTTAAAAGGAAAGGGTAGATTGGGTTCTGATTTATTGCAGTAGCGCAGTAAAGGAACAAAGAGTAGCAGCCCAAAAGAATGTGGTGGTCACCGATGTGGACATGTGGTAGGAAGTTGTTGGGAGAAATTGGATAACACAAGTGGAGGTAGTTTGGGTGTTGAGGTTGAGTAGAACAACAAAAGAGGGAAGGCTCCCGTAGACAAGGAGCAATTGTGGATTAAAAACAAACATGGGATTACCATCCCATGCACCTTTTAATGTTCATGAGTTTATCAACTCAAGGAATATTTCACTTACCTGGCGTGTTTGGCGCAGGAGCATGCAAGCAAATGGGCGATGAATACCACCAAAAATATTGTTGGTTTGATTTTCTTCAATTTTGGTTTTGTTTGGTTTCATCTGCCTAAAGCTCTTAAATTTGATGCGTTAATGAGATATAGAGTTTTAGTGGAATTTTGTCAAATGTTGTATTTGCAACTGCTTGGTTAACATGTATGTAAAGTGTGAAAGCATAGACTAGTTACATGAACCGCTTGAAAGCATGGAACAACATATGCACTAATGTTAACTTCTTCCAGCACTGAATGTTCTTGCAATGATGTCAACTCATTTGGAAGGGAAGACCATTTGAATGCTACCAATTACAAGGAGAAGATGAGGCACCATGAAAAGAAGTTCGATAGAGATAAAGACATTAAAATACACCGATTGCAAATTATACGCATAAAATATTTGTCAAAGACTTTGAAAACTTTCAAATATATCAAGCAGCAAAGGTAAAGGCCATTCAATTAAAACCAAATTGACTTGGTAGGTGAATTAAAGGATAAAGTAATCTTGTGTGTGTCGATCTGTATTTCACTTGGCGGATACTTTACATTTTAAAAATCTGTGCCTTATCATATTAAGTCCACATAGGATGATGAAGAGCATCGTTCAGGAAAAGAGATGACTTTTGGGAGAAGGTCGACGACTTGAGAAGGGGAATCGATGGAATATAGAGGGGCAAATGACAACTTTTATTTTGGTTCTAAAAATTGCAGATTAAACATAGGAATAGGGGCGCACAAAGGGAAGTGTTGTTAGTTTTTTATGATCAGATGTAAGAGCAGAAAATTAATTTAAAATCAGACACAATAACACAGCATATACCCTGGGAAAACCCTCCACTTGAGGGAGAAAAACCCAGTAACAATATATCACTTAGATATTGAATATCAATGAATGTCTCTTTTACAAAGAGGCCGATATTAAGGCCAAGAATGAGCACCACAATCTGATGCTAACACAACAATGAAGTAGCTCAGCCTTCTACAATAATATCGATTTGCACTATTATGTATTTCTCCTTTACTCTTGCTTGGACTAGCGAATATCGATCTATATGAGCAATGAATCTGAACAATTGAATGATCGAATGGCACCTTCAATATATACAATTCGATGATGAGATCTCAAGGGTGGGGTCTCTTCCAATGCACAAGGTCGGCCACCAATGAGAAGACATGAACCTTCACAAAGTCACCGATTGATAAGAAAGTCGGCCTCAAGCATAATAAACAATTATTAAATGTCTTTAATAAAAGATGTGTCTCCAAGATAATAAGTCGGCCTTAAGAAAGTCGCAACTCTTCATGAAGTCGTTAGCAATGAATAAATGTGAGATGATGAAGCACCTCTTCATCAATCGAAGTCTTGCAAATTAAATAGCCATTTAGGCTATTATTTAACTTGCTCTTCAAAATGCGGATCTGGGTTGGAAGTAGAAGCTTGACGCTGCTTTTTAACATCAACAAGTGTGAGTGTGAACCCGTGAGGAGAAAAGAAGATGCGCAGCCTGGAGAATAAGGGTGTAGTTGGTGAAAGAAATGTGCAGCGGTAGTGTTGATGTGTTTTTCGTGACTGCACCAAACAGCCAAGAACAAAATAGTTTGGGCTACTTCGTCCTCTCTTGATCAAAGTATTCCGTGCGCTAAGATTGCGAGAAAGTTCGCACGTTCAACTCCAAGGTTCCTTAAGTGCGAATAGACCCAGTTTGGTTGATGTGTTTTGCTGTGTTCTTACGAGGGGACTTACGCAATTGTTCAGATTTCTTGCAGTTAGCAGCTAATGTATGATTTTGAAAGGGAATTCTCATGTATAATTTGGCAATGTGGTTCTTTTCCTAAGACTAATCAGAAATATGCGGAAAGTAAAAAGGTATAAGGCCTAAGAAATTTATATGCTACTCTAAATGCAAGATATGTGGGACTCCGTTTCGGCAGACTTCAACCAAATTTCACCTAGCCTCACGTCGGACAGCCTCAGTAAAATCGGTGCAATCTTCAAGGGGATAGCGAAAGGTTTTCAAATTATGATTTAGCATACATACACCATCACAACGACGCATATAAGCATACAAATCACAACCGAAGTTAGATTCAAGATAATCTCCAGTTGACCACGCAAGGCAAACTTATCATCAACAAGTTGCTAGTGGTATGGAATAAAGAAGCTACCTCAACAAAAATACCACACATCAAAGTAAACTACTTGCATCAAATTAAGCTACTTGGATTCGAAAGGAAGAAGAGACCTCGCTAGCTATTTATGACAAGACGAATTTCACCATCAATGAAAAGATCAATTATCATAAAAAGTGTTACACAACAATCTCCTCAAAAGTTTTCAAAGGGAAAACTTTCTTTCTCTTCCACACTAACAAGATGATCTACTATGCTCTACTATGCAATCTCTCCAATACTACTGTCTAATCTGATCTCTAATGCCTTACAAATGAGGGGGACCCCCTTTTATAGCTAGCCAAGTCCCAAAAGACGGCTAGGGTTACAATCAATAGAGTGGCCGGAATCGTGCCACCTCAGCCCTAACCCTAAAAACTGCCAGAATAGGGAGTGGTACATTAAATGAATCAAAGATACCCACTCACTCCCAGAATAGTAAATGCAATAAATGCCCCTATTCAGTCTTCTAGAAGATCCTCGTCCAGCAGCGCATTCCCATTGGCCTTCCCTCTGACTGAAAACTCAACAAATCTGCCAAGTACAGCCTCAACCTCATGAACTGAAATAGGTGGAATGCAGTCCAGCTGAAACTCCAATACTGGACTGAATGTTCATGCCTTGTACAAGATTTTCTCCAGCGATCAAGAGTCGGGTTGCCTACGGAATGGGATTCTAATCTGACGTACTACTGGCAAACTTGTAATATGCAGAACATAGGATAAAACAGTAAACGGAAAGATATCATAGTAAAATGCCAAAAGCTTTATTCATTCTCAAGAATATCATGTACAAAGAGTATCACAATGCTTACAGTATAACCATCGGCAACAAAAGACTCATTCATCATTATCTCCCGACTACACCCACCCGACTACATATAACGCTCGGCGGTGGTTAGATAACCAACCGACACGACGTTTCATAACAACATTACATTAACATTAATCTGAACATGTTTTCCCGAAAGTACATGACATTACATGACATTATTATTCTTTACTAACTATTGTTTTATTTGACAATTGGCCGACTACGACCGAGGCCGACTACGGCCGACAACAAAGTAAAATATCCGACTAACATCATCCCCCCCAAAAAAAAGTCGTCTTCCAGACGACATACATACAACAAGATAAGATTACTGAGAAGTAGGGGGAAGGGAGTGCGTCCCTGGATGCACAGATGACGTCGGAGTGGTGGAAGAATGCTCTGCTCTCAGGCGCCTCAGCTCCTCCGTGCGTGTGCGAAGCTGCCGATCTGCCAGGATCTCCCTCTCCCTCGCCGCCTTTACCATCAGGGCTGCCTCCATCAGTTGGCTCTTTGCCTGCTCTGCTTCGGCCTTCTTGGCCGCCAATTCTACCTCTTTTGCAGCCAACTGGTCCTCCAATGCTCTCATTCTCTGCTGCCATGCTGCCTCTTTCTGCTGTGCCTCCTCCTCCAAGGCTGCTACCCGAGGCTCCAAGATGTCCAATCGGGCACCCCTGTCACTGGCAAGCTGAGATTGTTCAGTCAAGTTATCCTGAATACTCTTGATGGTCGCAGCAGACTCATCCTTGACCCGCTGAAGAAGTCTATAGGCATCCACTCGGCGAGATACTGCCACATCGGTGGAAAATCTTTGGCGCTTCATCAGAAGAAAAACATCTCGGAAGGCAAGCTCGATGTAGTATAAACTCTCCAGGACACCTGCATCCCGCCCTACTAGCCTCGGTGGCCGACCCCGCCAGGCTTTCATCATAGCAGGAGTCTCTCCTGCTGGCCACCCCTCGCCAAATATCCGTGCAAACTCCGCCTCACACCCCATCTGCACAAATCCCCGAATGCGGTGAACCTCCTGGCCTACCAGAGGCGATCGGCCAATTCTCAGGTCCCTGGAAACCTGTCCCACGCGGATCATCAGTCTGCCCATGTGCTCGAGCTCCTCCACATATCTCTGTACCGTGCCTACTGGGTCCAACGGGTCCGGCTGTGACATTTCCACGACAAAGCCCTCTGTGGAAGCACCCTCCTCGTTCTCCTCATCATCAGAAGGTGGACAATGTTCTGTCTCCTCTTGGGGCGGTTCCCGTTCCCTGCCTACCGGCTGAGGCTCCTGAATGGCTGTCTCTGGTGCCTCTGCTATGCTCGCCTCCGGGTGTGCAAGTGTGTCCTCGCCGATCCTGGCCGTCTCACTCTGCTGGGTGTGAATGATTGGCCCCTCCTCGTCCCCTTGTCCCTCCGAGGGACTCTTCTCCTGCTGGTCTGGCTGCTCGGCCACGTCCAAGGTGAGGCCCACCGATCCCAGCCAACTGTCGATCTGTGCTACCCCAGGTGCTCCTGAGGCTGGAGTCGTCTCCTCAGTGGCCTCGGTCATTCCTCCAGCTCCTGCTGCCGAGGTGGCCACTCCTGTCGCTGCCGATGCTGACGGTGGTGTGAGAACAAACCGCTGGCAGTATCTCAACCGAGGCAGTGGAACCTGCCGCCGATACAGTGAGTGCCCCCTGTGATGTGGTGGCGAGAGGTGCCCACCCTGGAGATGCTCCCGGTAGTGAAGCGGCTACCCTCAACATCCGCCCGGCTCCAACTGGCGCAACAGGGAGGGTGAACGTGACTGAGTGTGTACTCTGGCTGGCTGGCGGTGCCGGAAGAGTAAATCCTGCCGGCTGCAATACTGGTATGTCAATCTCGCCTGCCTCCTGACCTCCGATGGCGACAGACACCTCCTCATCGGCCGGTGGACTAGACTCCGATGGCGAGGAAGATAAGTCAATAGGCTCCTCTCTGTCAGATGCATCGCTCTCCTCCGAGGCCTCCTCCTCTGATGTTTCCTCTTCCACTGACGCCTCCTTCCGTTTCCTCTTTTTCCCCGAGGCTGTGCCCTCGCCTGCTTGCTTTACTTCCAGTTCCGACCAGTAGAATACCGTAGGCCATCCCGGGTCCAGGTGAGTGAGTGGCCGCAACCGACCCCAATTGCCCTCGGGCACCTGTGTGTGCACGGCATCCAAAAAGAGAGCTATGGCGTGCTGAGTCATATAGAAGGCCTTATGCCTCTGCGCTAGGAAATCCCGTATCCGCTCTGTGAGTAGCCTCGCCCAGTTGTATACTCGGCCAACCCGAAGTCCGACCATGAAATCCACCTGCCATAAGGCAATGTCCGACGCTCGGCTCGCCCCTGTGAGTCGGCATTTCATTAGGTCCAGCAAACATTTCCATTCTGCCGTTGCTAGGTGGTTCTTCCGGAGGCCTCGATTGCCCGTACTCCATATGATATGTTGTTCTTTGGCTGACAGGTCGCTTCGGCACACTTGCTTGACCAGTAGTTCTTTGTGTTCCTGTGTCATTCTCTTGGGTTTGTTAACCCCTATTCCCGAAGCTGGGACGCCGAACACCCGCTCAAAGTCCTGAGGCCAGAATGAAATAGTCACTTGGCAACCTCTGTAATCAACGACTGACTTGTGTGTATGCCTGCAATAGTTCTCCACCATCGCCTTTAGCCAAGGCTCGAACTCCCGAAAATTGAAAAAGGGCACGAGCACAGCCTTGTCCACCCGAGCGTGTCGAAGCGCAACCTTCAGAGAGTGGTCGTCGGGAGTGCTTCGCCACCATTGCTTGCACTCATTGCCGGTCAGGTTCTCCCATGCCATCGTTTCATTGTCGGCATCCATCCTTTTTCTTTTCCCAGCCGAGGCTACCTTTGGCTAGTGCTGCATAGCCTTCTTGCCCTTGTCCATCTTTCTGTCAGTTCGGCGATTCCAGCCGATTTTATAACTC